>CM051026.1:69478764-69483764 GCA_027627225.1 Congeria kusceri | reverse complement strand
TCAATAAAACTGGCTCACTGCGGTTGTAAAACAAATAGCAAGAAAACAACAGCAATGATTGGAACTTTTTTTTCCTTCATTCAAAACATAACAGCACCTAAATCATTCAATATATCACGGGTACAATGTATATTACTGATCTGGTATTTCGAGGTACATGTATAGGGCTGTGTTAGGCCGTATATAGCTTACGTCTTATTCAGCTTGTAACGTTTGAGCTGTATAAGTTGGTTGACAGCTTACGGTGAGATATATTCGTGGTTTATATGGCACATTTTACATAGCTGACGTACGCTGTATGCGTTGGCTATAAAACTTGAACGTTATCATCACGGACCTGCAGTTTCTACAAATCTAAACAAACTGATTGTCAGAATAGTATTGAACATCGAAATGCGTATAATGAAGAAAAAGTGACACCATAAAAAACTGACAATCCTCGTCATTATATTTTTAAAAAAAATGACAGCTCGGCCATAGCAATCCGTTTCCCGGTTAGGATGACCACACCCCACTTGAAGCAAATTGAGCGTCCCCTTTTCATCGATCGTATAATTATGACCCTGTAATTGATCTAATGAACAATACGTGCGATTGAAGGACGAACGAAGATACGGACGGGCGAACGGACGGACACACGTACATACATACAGAGAGACAAAGAGGCAGACTGGCAGGCGGACATACTTCTACGATTGCGTATGTGTATATCTATTTAAAAGCTACTGTGCTTAATACAGTTATTATAATGATTGCCTATAACTATCAGACGACTATGAACAACCACACAATTTATACCGTAAATTGTTGTCTGGCTATTTTTAACTTTGAACAGTGCGCTAATCTACCTGTTTTAACTGCAGTTCACCTTAATTAATCAGCAAATATTTCTATAAAGGTAGCCTGAGTTTATCGCTTTCCGTATTCCTGTTCCACAGAAAGCAATGGTTGATGAAAATTACCCAGAAGGCAAACCTAACAGTACCAACTTGAAGATATAACTTTCAACCTATTATGCCCGCGAGTTTATTCACAAGTAGCATTTTTGGCTATGTCGCGCTCTTTTATATTATCAATATGTCATTGTCTTAAGGGTTGTGTTGTGCGGCCGATATTCAGACTTGAACATGGAAAGTAAACATCTGAAGAAAACAAGGTATTATCTCAAAATAATGGTTGACAGTGTGTAGATGGAGTTACTGTTGGTGATTTGATTGAATTGAACACAATAATACACAACGTTTTAGTTTTCAATATATACAACATATTGTTTAAAAATTAATCCCAAGGTATATCCTTCTGCAAACAAGAGCAAGACAGATATTGATAACGCGGATGTCTTCATATTTCGCTGATACATCTGTATACATTTCTTTGTCCAATTGCATGTTCGACAAGTGCCATGTACCTCCTTTGATATCTACGGTGTCCTGTTACGCCATCGTAGTTTCGCGATTTAGACCTGTACTTATGAAAGGGCGCCGACGCGCCTAGACGATACGCCCATGCGCCGACACGATATGTCGAAGCGCCGAGACGATGCGCCGAAGTGATATAAACGTCGTCTCGTCGTATCTTTGCCCAATTTTATATGGCATACCGTTTTAGTCAAAAGTGAAAATAAGAAAGTACAGTTGCTATAAAAAAAAAACATATACCTGCAGCTGTAAGTTTTGTGCCCACGTGTGAAATGTTGTATCTATATGTCTATATTTATACTTGTAGGCATATTTAAAATAATAACTACGGGTACAACTTATACCTACCGGTACAACTATATAACTGCTTGCACATTATTATTCGCACAGACATTAACAATGCTATTAAAACGCGCATCGTGTCGGCGGCACGGCGCATCGTCTCGTTTTAAATGACTTATTTTTTATTTATTTTAAAGAAATAGTGCTTTGTGTAAATACAAAAAGCAAATAGCCTGGGGTTCACATATTCATGGTTACCAAATACAGAAAAAAAAATATAATTGTGTGTTTCAAAAAATCACTTGACATATTCAAAACAGTAGGTTAACAAAAGTTAAAGAAAAGCTGACAAATCTTTGGGTTAACTTCCTCAAAAATCTTCTAGTAGCTTGTGAATGTCACCGTTTTTGAAAAGGTGTCTCTTAGACCATCCTCACCAGTTAGCCGGTACATAACGTTCAGATGATTTTTACACCGGGAGATCACGTCAAAATACTCGGTGGAACACCCAAGTTTGAACAATGAACAGTATTTTAAATTTGTCAACGGAACACCAAACTCAATCATCCGATGTCTCGCTCTCCACCCATATCGACAGACACCTTTTCCAAGTTTTACATGTGAATGAATGTTGTTACACAGCGATGGGCACGTATCTCCTGCACGCAGATATGTTTTATATACGAATAATTATGTTCAATAATAAAACTGATTGTAAGTTTATTTATAAGTATTTTAACTTTAGTGTAATGAAATACACCAGACCATTGATTCTGTTCAAACTGCGTTTTTTACTTTTATCTTTAAACACCAATAAGCATTTATTTTACAAATATAATTTAAAATAACTCAGAATTCACAAAGTTATGTTTATATTGCGAAAATAATGGTTGTTTCGGATCAGATCGATTAGATTTACGGTAAGTGGCGAATGCGCCTAAGTAACCGATATTCCGCGAGTATTTTCGAAGTCATTAGTTCCTACCTTAAACGACATGTATTTGGATTATTATGGAAAACATCTCAGGTAAGTCATAATAAATTCAATATTTTTATACTCAATTCAATACAATAATGAATACATTAAATTAATAAATATAACAACAAGCAAAGATAGGTTTTACACAGTGCAGGGCGAACAATTTATTTTGTAAGTTGATGTTTTATTGCGAAAGGAAAATGAAACTAAATTGCTAGTTGTTTTTTCCGTGTCAATGAAATGATTTAAATTGTGTTTTATTTTATGTAAACTTCTGCACAAGAAGAAAAACATGTGAAAGAAAACCAACATCAAATTAATGAACAACCCAGACTATATTATGTCCGGGCAAAAAAAAAGCAACTCCGAGACTGTTCTCAAATAAGCTTAATTCGTTAATTTCGAAACCTACTGATGTTATTGAGAACGTACAAATAATGTAATTTATTATGTTATTTCAGAAAAAAAAATATATTAGTGTGTAAATTATAAAATTGACGTTCCTCTACCTCCCCTTCCAAATAAAAACAGACACACATGTAAGGAATGATAAACTATTTACAACGAATGAAATATTTACCAGATATATACCTTTCGATTTTGTTAACAACACAATGATCGTGCTTTATTATAAAATTAAAAAACAAACTGTATATTGCTTTTTTAATCATTATATGTGCTTCAATTATGTACATGTTTGTGTTTCTTAAAGATACCTAATTAATAAAATAAAGGCGCAACAGTTCGAAGCAAAAGGCGAGACAACGTTCCTCAACAAGCAGAAGCACACCAAAAGCCCGCACCCGGCCCAGCTCTAGCCGGCAGACACGCCAATCAAGGCGTTGAACATAAGTCATCGATCAAGAAATGTCGTCAATTGAGAGCGACTACGATGATGTACTTCCGCCTGCCACTATGAGTAGGGAACAAGAACGCCGTCTAGCGGAACTCGTTATAGAGAACCACACGTTGTACAACACATGTATGTAGAAACAAATGCATTGAATGTGTCATTAGTTTAGCTGACAGTAAATGATTTTCTATAAGAACGTATTTGACAACATATTTTTAATTGCTATGTTGCAACGGAAATTGACGTAAATTGCTGTGGCCTAAATATCTGTGTGCGTTTGGAGAAAACTACCACGTTTACTATAGGTTTACTCTTCATGTTCACATTAGTTTATCGACCGCACAAGCGCCTGATCGAGAGCCTATTAAGCGTCTGCTAGCATATATGCTGTTATCGCTTATTTGCCTTATTGTAACGGTGTTTCCACTTTAATTCAACCACGAATATGTTTAAAGCAGCAGTCCAGAAATCTGTTGATACAATTAAACTTTGACGAAATCGTTTCAAATGGACATACCGATCAAAATAAAAAAAAAATCATGGAAGTCGGTAAAATAATAACGTTTTGGTAACTTTTATTTTTATTCGATAGCTAGTATAGCTAGTAACTCAACATGCACATGAGTGTATACTCCGTTCGTACCAATCGGTTTCGAACATATACATTATAAAATGCCTTTCGTAAAAAAGAAACAGTGTTCAGTCCGAAAAACCTCATAAAGAAAATAAGATGCATTGAATAATATGATATGGACTGCGATTTTAAAGTTTCCTGGATGACTACAGTGATAAGGATACAATTTACGTTAATGAGTAAAATCATCAATGTTCGCGTACAGCTATAACACAATATGTGAAGGCTTACTTCTATTATAATTTAGGCGATGCAACTTGCCAAGAGTTTTGCAGTACACTGTTCAAGTTATAGTCTGTCGACAAAAAAAGAATTCTAAAGATTCTGCAAAGAACGACGAATGCTAACGGGAAAACAACGTGTATATGTCTACTACGTACTCTACATTTATACAAGTAATTGTGCTTGCTTTCATATGTATTATATACTAACACGATGTGTACAACGGTGTACTTAAAGTTGGCATGTTTTGACTTTGTAGAAGGCTGACATTTCAATAAGTGTTTACCCACTGTGTACTTGTCAAAACATAGAATCATTTTATACACGTTAATAGTTTGATCATTAGGGTATTAATGTATCGATGTACATATCTCTGCAAAATCAAACGCCTTAATAATGTATTCCTTAATTCATCTCACTAGGCGCACGAATGTGTTTTTGTTATGCGTTCTCTAAGTAAACAAGTGAACACTATACGCAAATACAATACCAGTGATTGTTATCAACGGAAATGAACGATCAAGTGTGATATATGGTACAGGCCAGACTATTTAAGAGTTTTGTTTGATTCACGATGTGGGTTGTAAACGTGTAGTGCATTTGTTAAGCCTT
>CM051026.1:69427895-69478564 GCA_027627225.1 Congeria kusceri | reverse complement strand
TCACAATTTACAATGTGACCGACAAACGTTTCATATTAAAAAAACAATTTCAAAATCTAAATCGCTTGTTGTTTTTGTCATTGCAATTAAACTGTGTATTTTATTTAAGTATAACGTGATGTTTTAGAGATTCTAATCTTATTGTATGCACGTCGATTAACATACTGAATAAATAATGAACGTGCATGCATATATTTCGGATTTACGGACGTTTTGTTTACTATGTAACAAATACAATATTTTGCCATTGTAAATAGTCGTGTGATTTATCACAAATAATAAATCATATCATGTTTTTATAAAGACGCTTTGATAATTTCCGAGCTCATTTAACATTGCCTTTAAAACATAACGTACCTTGGGGTAATACCTGGGTTTACTAACAAGATTAAAATAACATTAAGTCTCAAAAGCCAGAAAGGTGCTGCAGCCACAGGGGCCTTTATTCATATTATAAGGCTCATATGTTACAAACTGAGCATATTTTTTCATCCTTATAAGTTATAAGCGCAGTTCACATTTTATCTAACATTTTATTATTTTACATACATGTTTATTTCACATATATTTATATGTGTGTTTTATGCGTATATTACTATGTGTATTGTTTGTGCCTGTGTCGTGTTATTTTTGCTACAAACATAACCTAAACCTTTGAAGACATTATGAATTCACTCATATATATACATAGTTATGTTCAACTTAGTTGTAAGTGTGATTTATGGTAAAGTAATAGAGCAATGTAAATACGAAAATATATTGAATTTGTAGTATGCAGTGTTATTTTAAATAACCTTTATGCTTGCGAATTTGAAAAATACATCACATAAATATATTCTACGTACAGTTGATCATGTCATCTATAATTATTGTTAATTATTGTTATTTTCGACAATTTTTATCACAAAACTGGTTATTTAACTGAAGCAACATTGCCTGAAAAAATGTTAGTAAATTGAGTTTGTACGTTTACATATTAATGTTCCTTCGAATGTGTGCGTAAAAGTCCTATAGATAAATCATTGAACAAACGGTTAGCATACAAAAATAGATTTTACATAAAAGTTCAGTGCAATTCAGTTGTTACTACTATTGAAACAATCTATAATACTTATGAACATCAAGGCGTAAGGTGTATCGACTATTTTACAACATAATGGGTGTAAAACTCTGTTCTACAGACAAGATAATGTAACTCTATCATGAATTGTGTTGGATTTATTACACTTTTTGATTAAGGAAATATGTCTCAAGACCTATATTAGGTATTGACTTGAAACTCAAAGTACTTGATCACAGTAATGCACGTATCCTGTGGACAAGTATGTTTCAAGCAACGACATTCCCATCAGACCGGTAACCATGTCGGAGCGAGAAAGGTGGGACATATCTTCAGCACGTTTAAGGCAGTAGTAGTGGGGTATTTCTAATTGCTGCATATCTGCAATGGATATAGTTTTCCATAGCTGGCATCCGAACAGAGCTTTGGAAAGAACGGACAGAACGGTGGTATAGCTCGGACATATTAACCTGCTAATGACCTTTATGCATGAATATATTACTGATCCATTACGATGAATACTTAGTTTCTGTATTGGAATCATGTTGAAATCAATTTAAGATCATGCAGTTATATTATTATGTAACGCGTAAAACAGGTAACTCTATCAAGGTTTTCGTTTGAGTAATTTCTCTTTTTAACATTTCGCTTTAGGTAAAATTTCACAATATCTATAAGAGGTATTAATTAGAAACTCAAAATATTTTATCACAGTTATATTACCATTCTGTAGAATGGATGAGGAAACTAATTCACGTATTTCGGTGGGGTTTTTGAACTTATAACGTTCGCTTTAGGTCAAATGTTTCAATTATATTAAGAAATTTGACGTAAAGCGAAAATTATGTATACAAAATATTGGCTTGAATTTCAATATACCTTATCAGAATGATGATTCCATTTTATAAACAATGGGCAACCAGCGACTTTGCTTGCAAAGTTCATTTTCTTAGCAACTTATCATTTATTTAGCAACTAGTGACTTCCTTGGCAGCCAATTACTTCTTTCACAACAACGAATTCCCCTTAGTAACCAGTCACTTTCTTAGTATCCAGTGACTTCCGCTAACAACACTTGATTTCCTTAGCAACCCATGGCTTCCTTAGTAACTGGTGACTTCCTTGGAAACCAATGACTTCCTTAGCAACAATGTACTGTCCTTAGTAACCAGTGACTTCCTTTGCGAAAACTGACTTCCTTAGCAACCACTGGCCTACTTAACAACATCTTACTTACCTTAGAATATAACGACTTCCCCAAGAAACAGTTGATTTCCTTAGCAATCAACTTATTGTAACTTCACATTTTCTATCAAGTATCTAAGATTTTGTAAAACTATTATTTACAAGCCCGGGTACTATTAAGTACAAACACGAGTACAATCAAATACAAGAAAGTCAACCACCCAGCACCCGTAGGCGGTGCTATCAAGTACAAGGCAGAACACTATCAAATACAAAAAGTAGACCATCCTGCACCCGTAGGCGGTGCTCTTGTTGTTGCATTTTTTTCTTCCTACTTGTATAAAAATTAATACCAACACTAGTATTAATACTTAATATCGTGTGCAATATAAGGCTACATTATGAATATACATACATTACTTACATAAGTTCAACTATTGTCAGAATTCCCCAATTAGTTTCAGACCTTAATTAAAAATAATCCTTAGGTAATGAACAATATGAGACCGATGCACACGTTAAGGTGTTTACATATATACTATAAACACACAATACTTGTTTCAAAATGTTCTAAGTGCATAATATTTCCTGTAAGATTCACGTTGACGTGTATTGACCAAATACATATGAACATTTTTTAAATCAAATATTCAGTAAGAAGTGAATACACCCGATGTTTCAAAAAGCTGTTTCTGATTTAAAGCTGAGTCATAATAACTACAATGCAGTATTTAAATCGACAACAAGCGCAATAGATCGCAAAACAAGAGTATCGGTTCATCTTCTTATTCTTTCACGCTGACTAGTCTTCAAAAGGAAGAAAATAATGATTAACTGAAACGACAAAATTGTTATGACATTATGTGTTCATATGCTAATGCACACAGTTTTGTAGTTTAGATTTATGTCACTCGTAAAGCAATAGCAGTTCGGTTAATGTATACATGTATTTCCCTTTTTATAATCATTGAATGCGCCTGTTTGACATATACACTTTCTATTTACAAGTATGTATATTTTTGACTTGATATAGCTATAACTTTTTCTTTTGACTGTAATTGTAATTAGTCATTGGTTTCGTTAGTTCATTGTGATATTGAAAAGTACTTTCCCTTTTATATGTCGTGCAGTATAACGCCCCTTTACAAGTATCAATGGTTCCCACATTTTTAATGTACTAGTGGATGCAAAAAAAAAACCTTTATCTTTTTTGAATCATGATTTCCAACTTCAGGTATTTTTAGTCATTTATGACAAGCATGGTTTCCAAACCTAGTTACACATTTTGTATTGTAACACATTTCCTATCCCATTGTCTAACTGTATTCCTAAATTTTAAATACCGTAAGTGATGTACGTTGACTTATTAATCTATTTAAAACACTGAGGCAATAGGTTATGGACTTATCTATCCGATGTTTTTGCTATTTGGTTTGTTGAATATTTAATTTAATTTGAAATTGTACTCTGTAACGCTTTGTCTATTTGGCTATACGCGTATCTTTCTGCTTATAAAACCTATTGCTGGTCGCAGAGCTGGCTGTTGTAAAACAGTGATATACAAGAAAAAAAAAACATTGATGCAAAGCATTAAAGGGCGCAATACTATATGAAGGAAGAAACTGAAGTGAATCTCTTTTGTACAATTACGTATTCATTCACATGTAAAAAAAGACGCCCACGTTTAGTAAATGTCGTAAACCTAACAAGTTTATTTTTAAATTATCTTTAAAAAGAAGAGTCCCATTGATCACTTTTATGCAAAGAACTTGCATAAGAATTGAATTGAATGCATTAAAGTGTGTATGTAGATCTGTATTACAAAATATATTGTGGCATAAATACAATTAACAAAATAAAGTTTATAAACATATATTTTTTTTAATGGAAAAAAAAAAGGTTTAGAACAAACATTGCTTTTAGACGCACAATAAGCTAGTTTTTTTATCACCGAATAGTTGTCGTCTGTACAAGCGGAAACTCAAATACATGTATATACGTTGTATATACATTGACTTGACAGTTGGTGGATGTTACACAAAACTAATAACCATGCAAACGTCGACACTAGTACTTGTTGATTTGTTTCATATTGAAGTGTTTACTTCGTCCTTTTTCTGTGTTTGTGTCTTCTTTCAAGTTTAAATGTCGCTTTTTCCTGCTTATTTTAAAATAATTGATATGATCTTGAAAAAAAAGAACTGTCATACACAGTTTAGCGCTTGACTTTTCGAACTATTCGAACTATTTCAGTTTGAATGTGTCAGAAGGAAGAATCATAATAAACATATCTCGTTTATTAATAAACACACTTTAATGGTACCCCTGTAAAACCTCTACCTAAAGTAGAATAGACAGGTTTATATAGTCACATGTAAGCTTTAATAAGTAAACATATAAAAGCAAAGGGTTATGGACATTATTGTACGCAATGTAAGATTTGATGAAGATGTTACATTCAAGTAAAAACGGTCTGAAGTTTAGAATGATAGGACCGAAACATCATCTTAGTAAAGAAGGGAAATAACTGTGTCAAAATACAAAACATAGTTTTAGGAAATGTTTCGCCTGATGCTGTAGTTGGTGTCACTGATATATACCAAGTTGCATTCGAATACCTTGTATAATTTTGAAATTATATTACTTTTGTAACTAAAACGTTAATATAAAATCTATGTGACAAAGGAGTGTAACTCTGTTAAAGTATAAAACAAAGTTACGGTGATTGGTGCATCTGATGCTGGAGTTGATGACAATGTAACATCGCAAGTTTCAAGTAAATAAATTATGTTATGTGAGGTCAAAGGTCTTTGGATATAACTTTTAAACTGAAAATATATGTAGTAAAGAGTCATAACTCTGTCAAAATACACAACTGAATTATGAAAAATGTTGTGTTTGAGTTTGGAGTTTATGATCAAGGTTCATTCCAAGTGTCAAGTGAATAACTTATGTCGCTTTGCAGTAACAGGACTATTGAATATAACTTTTCACGTTGATTTTTTTGTAAAAAAAGGATAAGTATGTACACATACAAAACAGAGTTATGTGAATGGTTGCACTCGATGCTGGGGTTGGAAGGTACATTCCAAGTTTCAAGTGAAAATCTTGAGTAGGTTTGAAGTTACAATAAACTTTACACTGAGAATCTATGTGAATAAAATGGCATACATTTGTCAAAACATATATGAGTACTGGGGAATACAGCACTTGATGTTGGATTTGATGACACTACTTTTGAATATAAACTTTTTCGTACCTCTACTAGCATACAATACTAAGTAATGGAGTCTTAGAATGTGGCAGTTGAAGATGGTGTGGATGACTAAGGTAAATGTTAAGTTTAAAGTGGTGGATAACTTATGTCATTTTGAAGTTACAAAATTATTGAATACAAACTATAACATAAAAATGTGTGTGATAAATACACAATTGAGCTATGGGGAATATGGCACTTGATGCTGGAGTTATAACAAAGGTAAATTGTAAGTTTAAAGTGAATACCTTATGCGGTTTTGAAGTTACAACACTTAAGAATATAAACTTTAACCTAACATCTCTGTAAAAGGGACATACCTATGTAAATATACAAAAAAGAGTTATACGTATGTTACCCCTGATACTGAAGTTGATGACAAAGGTATATTCCAAGTTTCCAGATAATAACTCATTTTGTTTTGACGTTACAAGACATTTTAATAAAAACTTAAACCAACTACTTGCTCACCTATTCTTCGAATAGTCGAAATAAAAAGTGAATGTTTAAAATGAACGCTTCAGTGTCAAAACGGATATGCGCACATTGGCTCTATACAAGAATCCAGCCTACGCATGTTACCGGCTAGGCAGCTTTTCAGCGTCTGTTACTATGCTATTTATTGAATGAATCACAGCCTATTTCTGGAAGATGTTAGACTTGATGCAGAATTAAATTAAATTGAGACTCGGCGACTTATCATGTTTACAGTGAGAAGCAATTGATTGCATGATATTTCGTTTAAGTGTTGCCGACAGTTTTAATACCACAATTGTTTAAAGTCCTTATAATTCTATAAAATACTCAGTTTGGCTCAGCACAAAGTCATCACTTGTAGATGCGCGGCACCAATCATTCCACGTTGATGTAGGTAGTTTTAGACATATTGTTGTGGAGACTAAATACAAAGTGCTAAATTTATCAAAAAGGACTTCATTTTTCTTTAAGGTAGGAAAGAATACATTTTCTTTACAGTAAATAAACTAACCGTAACGTATGCACGATTTTAAATACTTTTGAACAACTTTGCATCCCAAAAATATTCCGCTAATGAGAGACATTCAGATATACAGGTATTCGGATTAAATATGTTTTGTTTGGAACGCAGTCTGTAAAAACAACGCTCATAAACATAAATTTGGGACAACCCCTTTAGATGAGTGAATTGATTTGTTACCGTGTACGAGGAATGTTCAAAAATAACGTAGACTTTATATATTGTTTACAACTAAATACAATTCAAATGGAACATGTGTTATACGTAAAATTGTGAAATTAAATCGTCATGCGCCTAATATATTTGATAATATAACCATGGTAAGCGTTAAGCGGAGCACGCCATTTATTTGATTACAACAAGTAAATAGATCATACATTCTGGACGAAATAAGTATACTTACTTCAAACAATTTGGTATAATGTACGACAAACATACATTGACATCATACCAAAAATTCGCTTTATTTTAAGATTGCCTATGAAAAAAACAATATTGAATTGAAGATGATGCACAACGTCAATTGAGAAAACAATGTAATTGTCAGATCAACTCTAACTTCGGGTGGTAATGAAATCAAGTAAAAACATTTGTAAATCATCTATGCAGGCATTTGTTTTTATTAAGAAGCCGCATAGAAACAGTTTTTGACTAGGGCACGTGTTTTTACATAGTGCAATATAATTTTTAGATGGCATTGAAAGCATTGAGACATGAACGGATAAGGACAAAAAGACGCGACGATGACGACGGCAATCAGCTTAAATTAGTTTGATCAGCACGGAAGGTCAATGTTTAGGTAGCTAAGCGAAATGTCTAGCTTGGTTTATTTACCCATGATTAATGCATGTTGATTATTAAGCAATAAGGACAACATGTTAATGACAAATTACATCATTATTTTAATTTTCAGTGTACATGCATATTTAAAATAAGACGTACATATTATTTTATTTTTAATATTTCTAACAGGTATTTCCTTTCTTGATTTAGTAAATGATGCATGCATATGTTAACATTAAACACGTTTATTATGTTACATGTGTAATGTAATCAGACATACCTAAAATGCAGAATGTTTAAAAAATATATTTTATATATCGGTATTAAAAACGCCAGAAAGCGCTCTAAACAAGTGTATGCGAGACTAGTTATCATATTTCCTCAAGACCATGATGAGAAAGGCCTCTTTACGGAGATCCCAACACAAGGATCAATGATAAGATAGTGTAATTAAAATATCTGAAAATATTGAATAATAGTGAAATAATAATATTGAAACAAGGACATTTCTTTCGCGCCAAATCTTCCCTGAAGTAAATGACGTTAACGACGTCATTCAATTCCAATTGACGTGCTCCGAGTTGCCTATAGTTACTCATTATAAATGCCTGCCATTTTTAACCGAGAAGAGTAAAATCGCTGATATTTTGTAAATTTTATGCCAAATATATTCCAGTTTATTTTAATGTACTTATTTTCTGTGAAATAATTATATGTTTAAAAATATGAAAAAAATCTACATTATTTTTATTATCCATTATATTTGTCGATGCACAATTTGTAAGCTTATGTTGACGTTTGTTAAGCTGGTATTTGTATTAGATTTCGCCCAAATCCATTATAACGCCTAAACGTATTTGAACATTTATCAAACCCATAAAAAACAACACCTCAATCATCTAGCCGCAGAAAATATATTTTTTAACTATTTACCTATAATAATACCACATGCAAACATCAAAGCTTGCAAGAGCAATGCATACATCATTTCAAGTTCAAACACAAACCACCGATTGTGTTTCTTTACCAAGAATATCATAAAATCATGTCTCGCATGCGTGCTCTTAAATCAGTACAAATAGAGAACTGTGTTTGTCTTCTACATGTATGAATCGATCCGTTACCCCAGACATGCAGAAATATGCTTTGTTCCATCCACAAGCGATTGCACATATACATCAGATTTATGCATAGCCTGTTCTGTATAAATTACACGAACACAGTTTCCAGGTTAACGAATATATTGAACGCATACACAAACACGATTGCCTGCGGCTTTTATTCTGCTACGATTTATGAGAAAATCCAATACATAAAATTAAACTTCCAGCGCCATGCTTGCTTTGACAATCTGATGCTATGCGTTGTCTGCTTGAAAGTGCATTACTATATCGGAAACTATTAGCACTCCCGATTACTCATACGGAATGTTAGACGTTAACGTATTTGAAAAACATTGCTGGAACCTTTTTCCTGACTCTCATTTTGTTAAATTATACCATTATGCTATCAACTCCAACGTCCAAAAGAAACAACAGTACAATTATCATCACCACAACCAACCGCCTAAATACTAAGAAAATAACAACAACAACAACAACTACTACTACTACTACTACTACTACTACTACTACTACTACTACTACTACTACTACTACTACTACTACTACTGCTACTACTACTTCGACTACTTCTACTACAATTGTTACAATAACTTTTGATACCACTATTACAGCTACAACAACAACAACAACAACAACAACTACTACTACTACTACTACTACTACTACTACTACTACTACTACTACTACTACTACTACTACTACTACTACTACTACTACTACTACTACTACTACTACTACTACTACTACTACTACTACTACTACTACTACTAATACCAGCTTACTGCTACGTCTACTTTATTTAATTTACATTTTAATAAATTTTTTCCAAAAGTAGTTTAATTAGAAAGAAGCCGTTTCCAATATTGAAAATATACCATATGTCGTTACACTGCCTATAATGCCAATATTGGCCAAGGATAATTAATACTATGAAATATACATATATCGCCCATACGCCGTAGACGTGTCAATATATATATATATGTATATATATATTGCTACGTCTAGGGCGTATGGGCGATTTGGTTAATTGTGTAATATTGATTCAATATATCTGAACAAATAAATCTTAACCTCATGAATACAATTATATAATAGCGTTTTTTTTTTGTTTTTTTTAAGAATAGTCAATCAAATCAATCGTTTACAAACTCAAACTCAAGGGTCTTATGTGGATTTGTTTTTCAAGTTATTGTTAAATTTAATACAAATGTCTAATATAAACGCATAGAGGAAATACATTCACAATTAAGAGTTTCGATAAGTTCTTGAACACAGCATTTTTGCAATTTTACAATTTCAATTACTTTAATTTCGTTCTTATCAATGCAGCGATATTACACTTAATTATATCATCACTGCCTAGTGGTAAGGGCATTCGCTGTAATAAACAAGCACTTCACTTTACTGTTTGAACCTTGCAGATGTAAACGATCTAAGTATTATGTGGTTACTTAACGTTTGCATTTTCATGTGTTTTAATTTTTTGACAAATGTCAGTGTGTTATTGAAATAATTAATTAACTTCCTGGCTTGCTGTCATGTCTTTGAATGCAAGGCATGCTACATTTTGTATAGTTAAATGTGACTATGCTAAGTATCATTATGGGATAATATACACTTAACAGTTTAAAACAATTTAAAAACCATATGTTGAAAACAACAATCAAACGTTCGGTATCAGGCTCAACTAAACTTAACAATCCTCGCCAAATATACTTTATTCAAAAAGTGTTTGAATTAATAGCCTACTGGTTTTTATTGCACAATATTTAGTTCAAAGTTTTGGCATCAAAGACGCGTGTATAACAATTTTGAGATTAAGAATATAAACCTTTGAGTGTTGTAATATTGACAATATACTTCTACCATATAATATTGATAGCAATATACTTCTACCATATAATATTGATAGTAATATAGATATCAGTGTTATTATACGCAGGATGGTCATTATGCATAAAGATATACGTAAAGTGAAATGCATGAACGTCATATAATTTCATAGCAAAACGATTAACAAGAATATTGAAAAGGTTAGCAATTAACAATTAAGATATTAATAATGATCTCTTAAATGGAAACTTAAAAGCAGTGTAAAGTGCAATTTAACATTACATTTCTTTCACCAAGACCTAATGCTGCGCAAGTATACCTCATAATATCTTCAGTATTTTTAAGATGCTGTCAAATGTTTTCTCCCAACTGACTATATAAAGGTATACCACTGTAGCTGTGGATTTTGAGGACTCAAAGAACCCAATTGTCGAACGTGATTTCGATTTCAAAAACTAAGTGCAGAAGGCAGATAATAGCTTGTTTGCAAACAGTTATGTTCACATTTGTATTGGACAAGTTTCATAAACAAAGTGCTCATACTACGAGCTTTGCCATAAAATATAAAATCGTAACATTTAATATGTATATTATTTCATTTATCCTTATGACAGTATTTGGTGCTATATTTTTTCTTAAATGACCACCAATTTTTCAATTCATAATTTTATGAAACTTGATGGTGAATGGAATCTTGTTTTTTTCATTAATTCTGGCTTAATTCGACTTTTAATTAGTGTGTATAAATTCAAGCATTCCAAGCTAGGTTTTGTAGGTTGGTAGTTATTTCTTTCTTTACATCCCTTGGCGCAAATGCCCGTATCCACACCTGTTAATTTCGTACATAACACACTTGGGTTCTGTTCAACATAATTGCATGGAGAGCAGCTTGCACAAGCAAAATAAGATAAAGACTATGATTGTAAACGCTATACTAAAGAACGTTTCTCTGTTGATTTTCTATAATTTCCATAACTTCTTCAACTAAAATAAAGGTATTCATAATTAAAGGCCTAGACCTACTTTAATCTTTCTTTATTTGAACTTCCCCCTTACCCGCACCCGAATCAAGGACTCGTTGTCCTGTGTATGAACTTCCCCCTTACCCGCACCAAAATCAAGGACTCGTTGTCCTGTGTATGAACTTCCCCCTTACCCGCACCCGAATCAAGGACTCGTTGTCCTGTGTATGAACTTCCCCCTTTCCCGCACCCGAATCAAGGACTCGTTGTCCTGTGTATGAACTCCCCCTTACCCGCACCCGAATCAAGGACTCGTTGTCCTGTGTATGAACTTCCCCCTTACCCGCACCCGAATCAAGGACTCGTTGTCCTGTGTATGAACTTCCCCCTTACCCGCACCCGAATCAAGGACTCATTGTCCTGTGAATGAATTTCCCCCTTACCCGCACCCGAATCAAGGACTCGTTGTCCTGTGTATTAAAACCATGCTGTGGTCACAGTGAGCACACAGTGTGGTGAGTCTTAACAGTTGATATCAATACACTTCTGCAGTGAAAGAGGTACATTGAAACAGTGCACTCAGCCATTGCTCAGTCAGCGGAGAGAACATATTGCAGTTAATGATAAGATATGTTATGGTGGATCAATATACAGAGTTGAGTACTCCATGAAGAGTCCAGATATTCCTTAAACTAGACCCTTCACATCTCATTATGGATGTTTCAAGTGAAACTCTCATAATCAAGTGCAATTTAACATTATAACATTACTTTAATTTCACGGAGAACTAATACTGAACAATTAAACCGAAATATATCATTATTAGTTCACAGTTTTAAATATATTTTCCCCGACTGTCTTCATAACAATGTACAGTTGTAGAGGTGGATTTTAAAGTATCATTGAACCCAAACCTCGAACGTGATTTCAATTTCTAGCTAACATGAAAGCACACAATAGGCTAGTTTGCACCATTTATGTTTACCTGTTTGTTAGATACATTTCATATACACATGTTATAGTACTTGCTCTATCAATTTTGCTATAAACTATTAAATGCTGCACTTGAAAAACTACCTTATTAACTTTAAGGGTGTATAGTGTATTGCAATAAAAATGACAGCATTGCTTCTTGCCATTTTCAACTGGTTTTCGTTACCCAAAATTTATTTTCTGTAGCTCAATGTAATGTAAAAAACAATTGTGTGTATGTTTGCTACTGACATCATATCTTTACGATACTTGTACCGTGTTTAACTATGTAGTCATGATGCAAAGGGAACATCTCTATATTAAATTGCTATATAGCTTGAGTTCATTATTACTTTAAAGCAGTATATGGTGCTTTATTTTGTTTTATATTGTAATATCACTAATCGTACTGATTATTCTTGTTTGCAACTAGATCTAAAATGTTATATTACCATACTAATTAAATCCGGAGCACCCATGAATTTGCCCCAAACTATTTGATCTTGGATGATTCTGATCCATTAAATGAGATAATTTAATCCTTATAACAATATTTCATGCTTTTTTTTGTTTTATTGCCACACAATTTGCCGTTGATACTTTTATGGAACTCGATGAAGTATGCAATCTTGTTCTTACCACTACGTTCGGTCCATGCAGAGCTAGATTTGCCTTTGAAGGATATTCAGCTATAAATTTCAAAACACGTTTTATTTAAAGCGGTTCAAATTGCCAATGCCTCACATTGACCATCCCAATGCGGTGACACCATTAAAAAAAAAATGTTATGTTGTGTGATGTGTTGTGCGTATGGTCTTGTATACTATACGTAACTGATCAATTGCCTAAACTACAGGATCTGCGGATATTAAAACATAATTCCCCCTTATGGTGTCTCTGGAAGAGATTCACGATTAAGTGCTAATTATGGATCATTTCAACCGAAACTCTTAAAGCAGCGTAAAGTGCAATTTAACATTAGTACATTACGTTTATGTTACGAAGTACGAATATAGCATAATTATACATCAATACATTCTTTGTATTGTACAAATCAAGTAAATACCTCGGCTTATTTACTTAAGATATTCCGTTGCAGCTGTAGTTTTTGAGAAACCATTCAATCCGAAACGTCAACGATTTTTTTCCGGTTCCAAGCTGGTCTGAATGCAGATAATGGCCATGATTGGAAACACTTTTCTGTACATATGTCTTGGTTATGTTTCAAATAAACATTTTGTAGAAGTGCTCGCTAAATGAAATTCTCGATAACATATTAAAAGCTTAAATTTACAATGTTTGTTATTGTTTCAGATGTCAAGTATATGTGTCAGTAAAGATAAATAGTCCGTGGTGATATTTTTCGTTGCTCGAAATTTCTTTTCGGTATTTTATCTTAAAATAAAATCAATAATTGTTTCCGACGGAACAATTCGCATCTACATCACAGCTTAGTTGGTTTAATTAATGATTTTTGCTTAGAGAGCTTGAATGTTAATAATAGTAATATATAACATGAGTCAATTTATTCTTTAAAGCATTCGATGGTGCTATAATTTATGTAATACTAAAATTGTATTTTCGGTGGATTATCTTTATGTAAAGCAATAATTCTTATCGTTGGTACGTGAGTTACTAACCTCACATCTTAGGTGGTTAAACAATGTTTGTACTTTGTAAAAGTAACATTAGGCTAAATAGCATGTGGAAATACATGTTGATATTTGGTAAACACTCATATAAAGATGTATAACAGGTCTAGTTTCATAATGTTATTACCACTTAAATAAGCAATTGCACAGCTATTACTTTGCTATGATTACTTTTACTGTTGTCAACATTAACACGTTGGTTCTAAAGACGTGCACATTGTTACTCATTGTCATATCACTACGTGGCCCTATAGGAACGTGCTGGATACAGCCCTGTCTCTACGTCAGTTCTGGCGCAAGGTTCAATCTGTTACCATCAAAGAAAACACGCCGTGATTGGTCCATTGAAATTTCGGTCCACACTGTTTTCAGTATTTGCATTAAGCTGTGTTTGCATAATATTTACATGAATGTTTTGTCGAAATCATATTATCACTGCCTTGCTAACACAAATACAAATCAATAATGCAGTAGTGGGATAGATTGATCAATTAGCACAGTACGGTTTTTAATGGTTTACTATTGAAAACTGAACTATTTATATTCATTTTCATGCAGTGCTGGAGTCGGTCGAACCGGGACGTTTATAGCGCTTGACTACCTGCACGATCGAGGATCGACCGAAAAACAGATCAACGTGTTCGATGCAATTCTCGGGCTCAGAGAACACAGGATCAACATGGTGCAAACACAGGTTGTCGTGCACGTCTTTTAGCTTCAATTGTATAATTTACTTCTCAAACGTGTATAACTACCGATGAAAGCGCACTATAATCGCAGTTATTACCTCAGGATACATGCTGCTTCAAATACCTGAATGTTTACACATAGTGAAATCAATAAATGTTTAGAAGGCTGTAAATATATGTTGTTTTCACTTATTAAATGTATTTTGACAGCATGTATCTCCACGAAGCGTTGTGTAAGACTCTGTGTCCTATATGAGATGTTGTCACATAAGCGACTTATTTTGATCTAAGGCATTCGACAGACGCTTTGAATAAGAAATACCGGGCAGGTATTGCAATACGCAAACATTCATATATGGAAATTCTTGGTATTATTAAAGACTTCCTTTGCAAACAAGCTATTGTTTGTTGTTCATGTAGTTGCATGATAACATTTCTTTGGCCTTGATTATAATTTGAAGCGTGGCTTTTTAAAACTATTCGAAATATTACGGTATGAAGTCCCAAATGCAAATCAGTTTATATTTAAATATAAAACTAACCGCCTACATACATTGGACTGTTAACAGTTCACATGTTCATGTATTGGTAATTTTGTATTTACGTGAGCTACGCACTGTTCATTATTATATAATATACGTTGTTTCAGGAGATCGGGAAATCTTATATTCCTGACAATGAAAATGTTGATTCAGATACTGATAATACGAAAGATTTAGACGGTGAAACGTCTGAAAATAGGCGGAAGAACATTGACCCCACTTTAATTCCGGGTGCTTAATTTTGGTTTACGACTTCAATAATTATCTTCCTTGTTATGATTAAGAGCAGGGTCGAGTTTCGCATAACATAAATCACATAACAATTATTATTTTTTGAAAATATCTTTGTATGGAACCAACTTATAATTTCCAAAATTGAATGGGGACTTTAAAATTGTGAAAACTAATTGATAAATGTCTGTACACCACATATTGTGTTCGTTGTAAACATAAAATAAAGAATTTATAAATCGAGGGTTGAGTGTGAAACTACTCTGTATGATAAAGAAATGTTAAGCAAATACAATAGTTTCCCGCTCCAACCTCGAAATGTGTGTACACCCACGATGTGATTGTTCAATTTGTAGTTTGTTTTAGGCTTGAAATAATGAATGATTAAACGGCTTATATAATTATTTATTTATTTAAACCAATAATATGTACTCCCGAAGTTAGCATACCTTTACATTAATGAAGCACTCAATTTTTTTAGCTATTACCATTGCATAATTGTCAGATTTACGACTAGGTATATTATTTTAAAGATAAATATAGACTTTACGAAAGGGTATCAGATTTGCACGCACACATAAAGGTATATAAATCAACGATTGCAAATAGCCAAAATAAATATCTTAGTTAGGAAGTTTATGCGGGATATAAAGGTGCGTCAATTTCGTCTCAACAATAGGGACATGCTATTATAAACATGTATCTAGGCAAATCCCAATATCATGTTTCAACCAGTATTTCTTTTGTTAATTATTCGGGTTTAATTTCCCTTTAGATAATTGCTTCAAAATGCATTTAAACAGGTATAACGAAATTATAATTAATATTTGAAATCGTTAATGTATAAACTGTTTGAACGCAGCTGTGCAGTCCATGTGCTTCGAATGCGTTCTTTAGGTTAAATATATGTAGATGAATGACTCTCTATAAGCATCGAGTAGTTATCCTAAAGGACATACTTTTATATTTAAAATGTCACGTTGCCATAAACGTCAATGTTTGGTTAGTGAGGTTCCTTATTTCAGATGACAGATACAGACCTGCATTTAGATTGTCTGTACATTTAGATGGACACAACGACTACATAAATGCTGTTAATATATCGGTTTATAAAAACAGTCACGTATTCCGTTAATTGCACAAATCTATTATGCTCTCCGAAAATGTCCGGGGAGCATATAGTCGCCGCTTTGTCCGTCCGTCCTTCCCGTTTTCTTGTCAAGACTATTTCTCAGCAGCTACTGACCAGAATTCAATGACACTTCATAGGAAGTTTCATTATCAAGAGGATTTGTGCACTGAACTAGGACGTTCCGCTTCTAAATTATTTTTTCTCCTCAGAGTTATGGAATTTTGAAGATTAGTGCTATTAGCATTTAGTGAACATTTATTGTTATATATATGTCTACGGAACTACTATTGTGAATTCAATGACACGTTATAGAAGCTTCATTACCAAGAGGAGGTGTGCACTGAATCAGGGCGTTCAGCTTTAATGGTTTGTTCCTCAGAGTTAAGGGACTTGGAAGATTTGTGAAATAAGCATTTAATGCATAATTCTTGTTAAGTCTATCTACATGCAACTTCTGGCCAGAAATAAATACAATTTTATAGGAAGCTTCATTACCCAGAGGAAGTATGCACTGAACACGGATATTGTGCTTCAATGATTTTTCTTAGAGTTATGGGACTTCGAAGATTTCTGAAATAAGTATTTAGTTTACAATTTGTGGTCGATTTATTTTTACACAACTAGTGACCAGATTCCAATAAAACTTTATGAGAAGCTTTATTGTTGTGGGAAATTGAAGATTTCTGAAATTATAACATAGTGCACAATTCTTGACCGGACTATTTCTCTGCAACTAAAATCAAACTATATGTGATGTTTCATTATCAAAATGAGGTGTGCACCATACATGATGTTCCCTTCAGTAATTTTCCTTGGAGTTATGAGACTTTGAAGGTTGCTGAAATAAGTGTATAGTGCGCAATTCATTTCCCGACTGTTTCTCAGCAACTGTAAGCCAATATTCAATGAAACTGTATGGGAAGCTGCATTACCCAGAAGAGGTGTTCACTGCACCAAGATGCTCCGTTTCAACGATTTTTCTTACAGTAATGGGACTTTGATAATTGCTGAAATTAATATATGGAGAACATTTGTCTGGACACTGCTCTTCTGATTGCATTCCCATTACTTGGCAAAGCCCATTGGGGAGCATTCATCAGTTCACTGATATTCTTGTTATAAATACAAGGCATTTATTCATAATACCTTAGGTGTGGTGTGAGATAATGAAATAGGTAGGAAAGTAGACAAATATTCAAATAGGTAGATAACTACAAGGGTAGATAGTGGTACTGAAGATAGATAGATAGATAGATAGATAGATAGATAGATAGATAGATAGATAGATAGATAGATAGATAGATAGATAGATAGATAGATAAATAGATAGATAGATAGATAGATAGATAGATATATAGATAGATAGATAGATAGATAGATAGATAGATAGATAGATAGATAGATAGATAGATAGATAGATAGATAGATAGATAGATAGATAGATAGATAGATAGATAGATAGATAGATAGATAGATAGATAGATAGATAGATAGATAGATAGATAGATAGATAGATAGATAGATAGATAGATAGGAAAGTAGGCAAATATTCATATAGGTAGATAGCTACTAGGGTAGATAGTGTTAAAAAAGATATATATATAGTGGTAAATAAGATAGATGAATAGTGGTACAGAAGATAAGTAGATAGTGGTGGTAAACAAAGTAGGTAGATGGTGGTACATGTGAAATGTCGATAGGGGTAAAAAAGATATGTAATATAGATGGTGGTACAGAAAATAGGTAGATAGGGATAAAGAAGATAGGTAGTTAGCGGTAAAGAAGATAGTGGTAAAGAATATAGGTAGATAGTGATAAAGAAGAAAGGTAGATATATGTAAACAATTTATGTAGATAGTTGTAAAGACGATTATTAGATTGTGGTAAAAATATATGAGCTAGAGCTGTAGGTAAAACTGCAGATAGAGATATAGTTAGTGGGGAAAGTAATGAGGTAAGTATATAGGTACATACGAAGGCTGAACTGTAGGGAAAATGGCATGCATGAATAAAAAGAAGTGGTAGATAGCTAGGTAGATAGAAAGTAAGGTAGAAAGGTATGCCAAATGAGAGATAAAGAGATATAGAAGAAGGTAGATAATTCGGCAAATAGTTAGTTGAGTGGTATGCAGTTACATGAAGGTAGATGTAAAGGGTCAATGTTTTGCATTTGTTTCTTTCAAAGCTTTCTCGAGCAAGACAAGCTTATTTTTACCCAGTCAGCAAACTCAGAAATTGATTTTGTTCGCATTCTACACGACCAAAATGTGAATACTGTTGTTGCATTTTGTGAACTGGTATATAGAGGTTCATATTTATTATTCGATTTAAATGCTGGTTTCCTCATATTGAAAGAAATATATGCGCATTGTTTGGTCTTGTCAAATCTCCAATCACCACGCACGACAGACACAAACATGTATTTCTATGTTATCACGCTGATAAATCGTCATACAAGTACGACTTTCAAATGGAGTTTCATAAGATTAGTGATGACAATAAGCTGTGTGTGTTTAAATCCAATCAAACTGAAGACAAACGACACTACACAATTATATTACTATATGTTTTATAACTTCAAGTTTATATACACATTTCTAACAGTTAAATATACTCTTGCTGTTAAGAATGTGAATACCGGAATAGCATTAAAGCGACACAATGATAGCCAACCGTTATTTTCTATCCAAATGTGAAGCTGTGGTGTGTGTGAAAAAGTATGCTTCACTATAATGGTGCTCAATAAACTGGTATGATATGTTAAGGTAAATCCCTGTGTGCCCGTGGGTGACAGCGAAACAACCATAAACGCGGGAAGTGTCGTCCCATATCAGCCTGTGCGGACTACACAGGCTGATCCAGGGCGACACTTCACGCACAGGCATTAACCCCGGGTTTCCCACGACTAACCTCATATGTATACAGACTGTCACTGATATATCAATGCCCACAATGTACTGCTCAGACGTGTACTATTCTTCGCCTTTAAATTGAAATGGAAATCTAAATGTGTTAACGTCATGTATGGTCCTATTGAAAACACGTAGTAACCATTGTAAGTATTGACACTAATAAGCTATAAAAGTTTTATTACTGATGCATTGTATAGAGCTACATCTACGTCTAAGGGATAACACACGTTATATTTGTTTACTCGGTGAATTAAGTTCTTTGTCCTTATAAGGACTCAACATGCATTTTTAAAAAGGTCTTAATGGTGGTTAGTTTGTATTAGATTATCTTACACGTGTGTATGATACTTTAACACATTGCAATATTCAAAATTATAATGACGCCGCCGTGTTTGTGTTATCTTGTAAATCATTAGTAATTGCGGGTCAGGAACATTGACTAGAGTAACTGTCCCTTATAACTATGTAACAATACTGTGGATGTCATGCTGGTTTCTACTCGCACTACCGTGATATTTAACAATTTACCGGTACATAACTTCCCATATCTGCTTTATGTATTATTATGAACAAGCACCAAAAAAAAATCACGCAAAAATATTGCAGTTGTTACTTTAACAAACAGAATTGCGTTGTTGAATATCTCTTACTGAATTATTTTCGTGGAAGAGCGGTTTATCTTACCGTAATGAGCGGCTTATTTTCAATACTTGGTTTTACAATAATAAATAACACATACAAGAGTGTTCTGTTTTTTATCTGCATGCCGATTGAACCGATACCTGCTGGCCCTTATGAATGACACGCTCAAGGCTGTTTATCTGCATGTTGTATGGCAGTTTAGATTAGGTGTTCACGCAACGCCCAGTTTTTGTTTACATCTATTAAACTACTGAAACCTAGAGGCGAAGTAACCCAAATATAATTGCATCATTTATCATTGTTAGGTTGTCCTTCTTTACCCATTTACTATAATAAATCACAAGCACAAGATACAAGCACAAGATTGTTTAAATAATCAATATCTGATTGTACGTTTTTCGTCAATGACCCATGGGTACAGTGATGTTTACAGATCTTTATGTTTATGGCTTTTTCCGATAACTGTTCCGATAAAACCGTAACACCCGGTTTATATTTAAACGTTATAAACTAGTTAATAAAATAAAAGAGAAGTAATTCAAATATTACTTTACCATTGTCAATTGTTAGGATTTTTTCTTCACAGTCGCTTGTTTTAAGAATATAACACAGATTGTTTGCAATATTCGGGTATAAGGCAATAAACTATACAAAATAATTGCGAAGGAAATACTCTCGGAATACAAATGATAATCTTTCGTTTATAAAAACGCAGTTTCTGAATACGTTGTTGGTTTATATTTGGAAAATGCTTCACGCAGTCTAAATATTTAATTTGCACTAGATACAGATTGTAATGATCTTGTCATTTACCACTGCATATATTGTTACTGATATAATTGTATGCCGCAGCAATACGAAAAACACAACAACATGCAACTACTTTGACGCGTTGGATTTTTTATTTATTTCTACATCAATCAGGCATTCCACAATCTCGATACAAGGCCTGATTGTCTTTGATGAAATGTACAACGTACATGTAATATTAAACAATAAATTTTATAACAATATATTCGACGTCTATGGTAAGTCTGACAATAAGGTATGTAAGCCAAACTTCGTACATAAATACTTATATGTAAACTGACAAATGAGTAACACGGTTGGTTTTCCTCTTATAACTCACTTATCCGTCACATGAATGACGAGATCCAAACGGCACGCAATACTCACATACTAAATTATACTTATTTCCCAATTACAGATCTATTTATCGTTTACATTACATGTTTTTTTTTAAATTTGAGACGAGTTTCACTTTCTTTTAGAATTTCGTGTATTACGATCTTAGACGTCAATATATTAAACGCAAATACTAGCATCGCCCAAATATCCCTAAATTTACCGAATTAGTAAACACAGAAATTATAAGATAACTATGCGGATTATCGATGTATTTATATTACAGCTTTCTCCGACACAAAGATATGTTTCTTTAATCTATAAAACATATTTTACGGATACGCACTTAACAAATATTAAAAATTGTCTGTCTTTTATCCATTTGCAAAACGTTTTCTCCCTCATTTCTTTGCTGTATGTATTTTTATACGTAAGTAACGTATACGTTAAGTAACGTATACTAAACCATTTTTGCAACTAATGCAAAATTACTGTATTATTATAAATAATCTCTAAGACTATATAATTTAAAGTGACAACGATACGTGCATGAATATAAGACCACGATTACGTTGTTATTAATATTTTGCAATGTTTCAAACACTCAGATAATAAATCGTTTAATGTTTTTAGCACTCAGATTCTAATATTGTTCATGTAAAGACGTCCTAACCGGAAATTGCAACTGTATGTATGTATATGTAACTAACGCTGTTTGAACTAATGAGTGTATAGTTACTGTTCAAAATAACGTTTCTTCTTTTCTTCTTTAAAAATGACTTTGTTTGATCTTCAGAGTTTTAAGTATTAAGTAATAAAATTGAAAAAAAAAATTAAAGAGAAAAAGAGCAACACAGATAATAATGGCTAGATGGTATTCAATTGAATACATTGGGTATCTATGCATACACGGCAAGGTATTTTGGTAACTAGTACATTTTTTCTGAAGTCAAGTTCCTGACATTTTTCACTGCTCCTATAGTTTAAAGCTCGGAAAGTCTTATCTCACACTGACCTTGAATCCAGGATAAATTCATTCACGAGCGTCGGGTCGATATGCCCTTTGCGGTGGAAGCATGGTCTTCAGCACAATGCTAATTAAAGTGTGCATATTGCGTACGAGTATAGAAGGAACACTCAAACGTAGTCAAATGTATTCATTTACATCATTGAAAAAATGATAAATGTATCGCTCTTTTACATTTCAATTGCATTTCAAATATTTCAATAGAGTTGCTATATATGAAAGCTTTCATTTCGTGTCTCTGCGGTGTGCCATTATTTAATCTTCCATCAATACTCCAAACTTATTACAAATATGTCTTCCATATTTTTGCGGTGTTGCACACACTTTTTATGGCCAGTGTAGTTTGATATGTTTTTCAATAAGCCGGTGCAATATTAGGATTTTTATCATTCGGGACTACTCGCGGGAAGTTTTCATAACATTTGATTGGACATTGACAAGGTCAACAGTGAAATTAGACAGTTACGACGAAAACAAGTCAATGACCCAGGAAAATGACCAATGTAAATAAAAATATTAATGGTAGTTACAACCACCGTCTCTTGTTAGCCACAAGGTGCTATTAGCATTATGTGCACCTATGCTCGTAGCACCCTCTGACTTTTAAGGGACGATTTGAAAGCGTTCAGTAGGGCGAAGGGACGCTTTTGTACATGAGATAAACGTATTCCCCGGTATTATAAAATGCATACAATAGGATCAGCGATTTGATGCACCGAACTGTCATGTTGCTATACAGAATAGTTTCTATTTCTATACATGATATAGTTCCATAGTGGTATAGTTGAATATCAATTTTTAAATGATTTAAGAAAATTGTAGGCATAATTTAAACAAGAATTTGAAGCATTTCCAGGCAAACAAATTGAACATATTCAAGACATTCGTTGTTTAAGATAAAACGATGCAATACGCGTGTTACAGATTGGGAAAGAGTGTATATGTACATGTATAAACTATCATATTCTCTACTACTTGAATATCGGGAGTGTAAAATAAAAACAAGAAACGTTTACAAATTATATAAACATTTTTTAAATACTTGTTTGGATACAAGGATAATTCTCAGCTAAAAAGTAAGTAGATTTATTAAAAGCATACACTTCCTTAAAGGTGTGGCATTATGTAATGAGTTGTTCAGTCGTGAGCAGTATCGACATTGATTATTTTGTTGCTTAATTTCAACAATAAACTATTAATTTAAACACAGGCATTTGAATTTTAATTTTGACAAAAAATAAATTTTAACGATTTGACTTATAAGCTTATTGGGTCCGAGACATTTGGTCTGGATGTATCTTTTAATATGACAATGTATATGGCTAATACCTTTATTGACCTACCGTAAACTCTGAATATACACTGTATGTATACTTGTCATTCGTGGAAACAGTGGCCTTGGTTAAAAGTCGTTAACGCTTGGGAAGCAGGTTTGTTGTTTGAATGGCTTCGTGCAAATATCTAGGTTAATAATTAAATAGTGGATAGTCCATCACTCGACATGTAAAATATTCAGCCACCCGTCAAATGATGGATAATGACAATTGAATTAAAGTACCAAATTTATAAGCATGGTTAGTGCCTAAATAATTATTAAGAGCGTTCAACAAATTTCAACATGTATATCCTTTCGTGGATGTACTTGTTAATTATTATCATATTTACTTACATTTACTACAATATACTGTCGCGTCCGCCGAAAACACCGAATGGGTAGGGAACTTGGGATGTACACTTGTTGTATATGCTAAACAAATACTGAAATGTATCGCATTGCGTTTTTATATTATATACATTAAAGTAGGTGTTGATTTACAAACTGGAAATTTTCAAACGAATCACAGAGGTTGCTTCATGTATTTGTCTGTTTGTATTACTGGTTTAATCATCTTACACGTTTACATGTAGTTATGTTAAAAACAAATCCCTACCCTTATTCATAAATAAAAAAAGTACTTATTAGTAATTGTTCATTAAAAAACAAAACACAGAAATTAGGGAGGGCCGTAACATTAATTTTTGAAACCAGTTGGCTTGTTTCCTTTTCCAATTACTAAATGTATGCAAATGCCTTTCTTGGTATAGACCATCCTAACAACAGCTTTGATAAAAATCACGTGTACATGAACGTGATAAGAAAAATGGGCTCCAGTTTTAAATTCAGTTAACATTAGTATTGTCTCTATCTAGCTATTGTTTGATGGTTGCTCAAACTATTTAAAACCGTGTGTATGCCGATATTTATAATCTACAATGTATCAGTGCCTGCATGTATCCGTCTGCTCGTAAGTCAGTAGAAGCTTCCAGCTTTTCATTAATCCGCAATAGTATCTAATAATCGCACTTGGATATCACGTGTTTAGCGGTTTTACTATTTCATTGAAATGAGCACGTGCATAATGTGCCTGATATATTGAAGAACACGTGGTTATATTTGTGATATTTAATGAATGGAAATTAATCATTTACCAATAGATGGGGAAGAGTTTAAACTATCCGTGGCAAAACCTTGATCGATACTTCTCGAAATATTATATAGTGGATGCCTATACAAGGGGCCAATAGACCGTTTAAGGTAGAAAGGTCCCAATGACTTCAGAAAAACTCGCGTAATATCGGTTAACTTCGGCCCATTCGCCACTAACCGTAAATCTAAACGATCTGATCCGAAACAGAAATTATTTTCGCGAAAATAAACATTACTTTTCGAATGTTTAGTTATTTTCAATAAAATTTGTGAAATAAAGGCTTATTTGTGTTTAAAGATGCAAGTAAAAATGTAGTTTGAACAAAAACAAGGTACTCTGGAATAGGGTATACCTTCAAATGACGCCATTGTTGGGAATTTCTGTTTACATTTAATCATGACATTTTTGCGATGTCTGGTGTATTTCATTACACTTAAGTTAAACTAGTTATAAATAAACGTCCAAGGATTATTAGTATTATTGAACATAATTGTTCGTATATAAAAACATATATGCGTGAAGGAGATACGTGCTCCTTGCTGTGAAATAAAATTTATTCACAACATTTAAATGGAAAAATAGTCCGCTGAGGAATTTTGACGATGTCTACCGCTGTAAAAAAAAACATCTGAAAATTATGTATGATGAAATGATGAAAATGGTCTAAGAGACACATTTTTTTCCAAAAACAGTGACATTTACCAAAATTCACATGCTCCTAGAAGAGTCTTGATGAAGTTATCACAAAGATTTGCCAGTTTTTTTTTAAAACTCTTGTTAACCCAATGTAATGGAAATGTCAATTGAATATTGTGAAACACACACTTATACAAACATGTTTATTATTTTTCTGACTTTGATAACCAAGGATATGTGAACCTCAGCTAGTTACGGTGTTTGGCGTATTTTTACTGTAATGAAATCTGTTGTTTTTTTACCATATCCTTAGCTACATTTAATGTCATAAGTATTGTTGGTCAACTTTAGTACTTATTTTTGTTATACTTTTTCATAAGATACTTCTTTAACGTATAAATTAAAGCTCAGGAATAAATAAAATACATTTTGACAACATGTCAATCGTGTTTGAAAGTGTACCCCATTAACATTTTAGGTTGAAGTAGAAAAATGAAGGGTTATAAAAAAATCGCATTTTTGTCGAAACGTGTGGTTAGATTTTGTTTATATTTCACAGTTTAGTCTCATAATAGATTTAATGATCAAAGATAATAAGAAAGTCAAGGTCTGAAAAAAGTCCCATCAGGGGCTTTCTACCTTAAGGTTTTGCTACTGACATATTAAACCCATGCACAGCTATTGTAAACAGATTATTTTCACTTTATTGAACATCACACACGCATCACAAGCTTAACCACGTGCACCTTTGAGTAAATTACGATAACTGTAAAACACATGATTGGATAATTATGCCGATTTATTTGCACATGATGGACATATCCTCACCACTACACAGGCATACCCTGATAAGAAGGCATACCTCAAGGCTACCCTAACCCTCTCACCACTCCTATCTATTCGGCTACCTCTGTCTATTCGGCCACTTGGTTATGACGTAATAAACACTTAATCCGCGAATCCGCGCGTGTCCGAATTCTTAGCAAGTTAGCACATAATTCATCTCGCTGTCATTAGAAGAAGAATATGCGACAAAAACAGGTACAAACCGTTACGAATATGCCAAAAACATTTACCGTAACATAAATTGCCTTAGATTTTCTGTAAATATTGGTCAAAATATTCTTATTTGAGGTTGCTTTTCACATTTCCTTCTCTCGTCAGCGTTTCGATGTTTTCTGTTGTGTCAGGTGACTTTTTCGCTTCACTATTCCGGAAGCGCTTAGTTGAGTTGAGGCCCGTATACGGGATTTTATGTCCGTTTTGTTAGTATTAACGTAACCAATTAAAATCCAATTTACGTCAGTCATTTAATTATTTCCCCCCATTCTCTGTTAGGCAAATCCATCAAAGTGCCATAGCAGGTACAGACAGTATTCGGCAGAAACTATGTTGAAGGCTGTCTCAGAGGTACGATGTAAACTGAAATCCATACGCAAGACGGCTTTGGAGTACGGTATTCCATACCAGACGCCCCGAGACAGGATCAGTGGCAAGATCGATCCTGATAACGTTGGTAGAGAAACCATCTTCACGGAAGAAGAAGAATTAGGCCCCGTAGAATTCACTGAGGTGATGGCTAGATTGGGGTACGGCGTTTCTAATGCAGCCCTACAGATGTACGCCGGTGAGATGGCCTTCAGATTTGGGAGACGACCAGTAGACAAGCCTTTAAGCATTGCTGGCTGTATGGCTTTTTGTAGAGGTGGCTTTCTAGGGTAGTGTCAAAAAAGCCGTCAGCTTTAGATAGCAACGGGGCCCGGAACTCGACCCCAGAGTCTGTACAGTACTTCTACAGCAACCTTGAGAAGACACTTGCAGACTTGTGGTTGCATGACCGTCCTCAGCATATATACAACATGGACGGATAAGTCCTGAACATCGCCCCCCGAACATAATTGTCCCCACAAAAGAGAAGCCACAGTCAGTGACGTCCCCGCGCTCTGCAACAACCACGCTCATAGCGTGTGCCAACGCTGACGGGAACCACATGCCCCCTTTCTTTGTCTTTAAAGGTGAACATAGTTAAAGGTGACTTTTAAAAACAAAAATATAGTGTAGCGTAATTGACGCATAAAGTCAGTTTTTGAAAGTTCTTTTATTAATTATGTATTTAGTAGCTTATTTTCACATTCGCCACTAAATAACTGCGTATGTCCCGTCATTAGCCTCATGTATTATGGCAATATAGTTAATACATTATTTAAACAATAACATAAATTTAAATGTTGTAGTTTTTGAATCAGAAATTTCTTGATGAATATAAAATACAAAAAATGTATTATAGTAATTTAACACACTTCAGCTCTAAAATAAATTACATAAATGACCATTACATAGGCAAAAGAATGAACGAGGACCTCATGAAAGGTACAACAGCCGGATCTATGGCAACGGTGTCGGAGACTGGTTGGTCCAACGCAGACGTCTTCAAGGAGTTTATGGAGACCCATTTCCTGAAGTATGTCAACCGCTCCGACATTAGCCAGCCCGTGCTGCTGATTTTTGACGGCCACACCACACATACGTCGCCTGAGATGATTCATTGGGCCAAGGACAGGAACATCCATTCGTTTGTGCTTCCTGCCCACTCGATGTTGCGGTGTTCGGCCCGTTCAAGTTCTATTACTACTCCGAATGTGCTACCTACATACAGGCCAACATGGGGAAGGTGGTGACCAAATACGAGATAGCAAGCATTGCGTGCAAAGCTTACTTGAAGTCTGTCAGCCCCCTGAACACTGTCCGCATTTAAGAAAGCTGGGATTTCCCCGTTCAACCGCAACGCCATCTTACCATAAAAACTCGTGCCGTGCGAAGCGTTCAGGGATGAAACTCCAGCGCAGAAAGCAAGCGCCATTCAAGGAGGGAAGGAGGCCGTTCTGGAGTATCTGAACAATAAGGTTGCTGCCCCAAGCACAGAAACTCCAGATGCACCGTGCTGTGTTTGCAGAAGGAAGAACAAGAAGCGTAGCAAAGCCAACCCAAGTGGTCGCGAGGTCAACGGACAAGAATACGTAGACGAAATATCAGGAGCAGAACAAAGAGAACGCACCGCCCACTGCTCACAAAAAAGCCAAGAAAACCGTGGAGAAGAAAATCCCCACTAGTCCCTTGCCGTCAGCGAGCGGTCTACACATCTCCATTAATGAAGAGTCCGACTCGGAAAATGATGATGATTACGTGTGCTGCGTGTGCGAGCAACGCCAGCCGCCGAATATGAACGACCGCCCACACTTAAAAATTCTGAGTTGGGGGCAGTGTGACGTTTGTGGACATTGGGTTCACCTTTCCTTCTGCCACGAGAAGAGGGTTCTGAGATGCGGCGATGAGTTCCTGTGCCACCACTGCCATTAAAATTCTGAATACTTTGATTGTTTGTTTTACTGTTAAAATGTTCACATATTTTAATTTATAGTGTAGATAAATTGACTTTTTACTTGTCACGTTATACTATTTGTTGTATGTGTGTGTTTTTATTTTTAATAAAGAAACGTTTTTTTACTGAAATTATTTACAAACTGTTACAAAAGAGACAAAAATTATCCAAACAACTGCCTAAACACAACAGTAATGAAAATTAAGCACGCCCCTGCAGCGAACCTCATTATTCACGTGCGAATGATTGACCAATCAGAGTGGCCTAATATAAAGGAAGCGCCGGATTGATCCAGACTTCTAACTGTCAAATGCTAAACGAGGTAAATATTTGTAAACAAGCCGCTTTCGGTGAAAGTTAACATTTAATCGTGTTTCTGATATATTTTTCGTTAAATATTTAGTGTTATATTGTTTATTTTATTGTTTGTTAATCGTAAACTGTTTTTTATATCCTTAAGTGGTCGAATAGACTGGAAAACAGGCTATATAGAAACATCTACTTTGTCTCTCTTATTAACCACAAAATACAGTCACGTGCGCCGGAAACACCTTATTGGTAGAAACAATTCATGGGCGTGTCTGAGGTTGAATCCAGCATACGTTTTTCCCTTTTGAGTAACATTATATATTTCTGATATTTACATATATACGGTAAATGAAATCATATCAATGTTTTAGCATGAAGGTGACTTTGAAAGGGCAGATATACATGTTCTCCCAGCCCATGTAGATGAATTGAAAGATGAAGATAGTGCAAGCGAAGACGAAGAAGTGGACGTCAGTTAGACCAACTAGCGACAGCAACAGTACGACATACGGTGGAGCAGTAGTTAATGGACCTGCTTTCGGAGCTATATAAAATTGATGCATATCACTTTACTTTTGATAACCTATTTACTTCTCTGTAACTTGTGGGCCGGCTTACAGATAAGGGAGTACCTTGCACAGGAACCATCCGAGCAAAGAAGATTGCCCAGTCAAAAATGTGAAGGCCATGGGGAAAAACACCAAGTGGGAGCTATGATTAAAGGTATGACGCATACAAAGGCCACATAGTGGTGAGGTGGAATGACAGCAATGTATTGAACGTGGTGTCGAATTTTCATGGCGCTGAGCCTATTCAGCGAGCAACACGTTGGTCAAAACAGGCAAGAGCAAGGATCCGCCTTCCTCAACCATATCTTATTCGGCATAATTACCAAACAATGGGAGGTGTGGATATATTAGACCAAAACGTACACAAGTATCGTATCTCTATCAGATTCAAAAAGTGGTGGTGGCCAGTGTTCATGTATTGTACAGATCTTGCGGTACAGCAATCATGGCACATTCATCGTGCTACAGAGACAGCAAGTAGGCAACAATTTGATCGTTTAGGTGTCAGACAAGCCATGGTCACTGTAATGCTTGCCCAAGGACGTACCTATGTAGTCAGTCCAGTAAGACCAAGAGGCCGAATCATGCTACTGTCAAAAAGAATCCCTGACCACATCCAACTTGATGGAATAAATCGTTATGCACTGCCAATAAGAGAATTGCGTTGGTAATTGTGTGGAAAGAAATGCAGGGCAATATGCTCAAAATGTAATTTTGGAGTGCACAGAATATGCTTTGAAGTGTTCCACAGTATTTAAGTATTCATAATGTCAAACCCAAAGACTTGAAAGTCTTTTGAACAATAATTATTTATGTTTTCATGTAGCATAAATGTCAGCGTGTACACTTTTGTGCCTTTTGTGCCTAATGTCTATTTGTGTAGACAAAATAATATAACATATTATATGTACACATTCATGGATTTAACTCTCCTTGAACACATTCAGTGAAACAAACAATAAAATGGTTATCTTGACATATATTCTGGAATTATATTACATATACCCATTTGCGCCTGTTGTCTACGTGTGTAGACACAATTTTAATTATAGTGCTAATATCCAAAAACTAGACTCAGCTATGTTATAAATATATACTCGTTCAATGTTTTTTACCACATTTTTTAAATAATTAAAATCCGGCACAATGGGTTAATAGTATACATGTCAACAACACTGACTCGTTCTAACAAGCATTCAGAGAATCATAGACAATAAGAGTAATAATGCATTGAGAATTACTTATAATTATAAACTTACCATTCGTGTTAATTTAAATAACGGTTGGTAGATATATTTATTAAGAATTATATAGACTTGCATGTTCTCATATCTTCTCCTGGAGAGGGTATTCAATTTATAAATAAATGTTGCATCTTCCTATAAATAGACACTGGCGGAAACTTTGCACATCGTACTTGTCATTTAATTTGATCTAAATTTTGTATTTTTACTTTACGTGCCTTTTATGAATGCATTATAAACTATTATAGTTTTTATCAGACACGCTCGAGACGTGTTTTCCCAAAGGAATATAAATCTAATTCGCCACAACATAAAATAACTTTGCGATTTTGTTATCACAAAATGAAGTCAAATCATTATTTTTAAGTGCCATAAATGTTCCCAGACGAGTGTTTTCATTTGGAACACATAGTATAAATGCTTATTCCATTACAAACGTGTTCAACGCTGATATTCATTCACGTCATTGTGTTTTTGGAATCAATGTAACAAGTAGAACACATTTGATTTCCCTGACAAATACTACTTAAATTATTAAGATTACAAAATAATCACTGTAGATAAATATGAGGTGTTAAGATCGGTAAATTGTACGGAAATTACATAATAAAAATATCTTAAACATATGGACTTTTCATAGTCTCACTGCGCCTTATGATGCTCTTGTGAATTACTGATGTTTCTACAAAATTCGCGTGTAGATGCTATTCAATCTATAAATAGACGTTGTTTTAATATAGACTATGAATAAATGCATTGTATACTAAAATAATCTAGTACAAACGCTTCACAAATATAATATATTTATGTGTAATTTTAAAATGCTTATTTTTACTTTGTATAGATAAACATACTGACGTTAATGAGCAGATGATTCGGACTTATTTGGGTTAAACAAGTAGCACTAATCTAAAACATGGGACAGTTCATTGCTTTGATATGAAATAATGATATTCCTTTTATTTATTACAAATATAGAAACATTTCATACTACTGTTTAGGAGCTAGTCACATGAAAGTATGAGTTCGCTCTTTGATAATGAAAAATTACTTATTTTGTGCATTTTAAACAATATCAAACAATAATATTAAATGCGTGTAGTATAACAAACTCTGAAAAAATGAGACTGTTCGTTTATAAACCAAATCAAGAAACGCATCAGTTTTAAATATTCATGTAGGATATTCAATTTATAATCTTAACAAACATTAACAACATACACCGAATATTTTGCTAAAGATATTTCTTGTTGAAATCATCATACGTTTCTTTAACGTCAGCAGGTTAAGAAATAGATCGTATCGTCTACTACGTGGCGCAAAGTTGCTCAGTAGAATTTGTTTCGTTATTTTGTTACAATCGTTTCAATCAACGTCATTGCGTGTTCGAAAAAATGCTAGGATTATGTCCGAACTAGAATGTAATGATAATGGATATGCAATTGCACTTGCTTCTCAGATAAAGTCGTTTGGGCATAAAGCACGTCATATTTTAAAGCCGTGTGTGTACTGACCTTACCAAGTTTCGCCTGTTTAACTAGCTTTAGCGGCTTCAAAACATGTGTCGGATCGCTGTTGTGGTAATTGCCACGTATACTCCGTTTAATCGTAGACAACATTCAGATATTTTCGTTGTCTGGCATATCAACACATTGTCTGGCACATTTCAACTGTCACATACAAACATGATGAACATGTGTTTTGAATATTATTTTAAAGACACGTCAATAGATCGGTAAACGATACTATATTCCAACACCGTTGAAAACTAAGCGTTACATGTTTGCGCTGAACATATATTTCACATGTTATTGTCATCTCATCGTATTTTCCTTATACCTAGAAACATCGATTCGGTAAACTGGACCGGAATGAAAGTTAGGCTAATTCGTACATAATTGACGTGTGTGCAAATTACTATAACAAACAATTGCAACTATTAATGTTGACACACCTTATATATAACAATATATATTTGCATATATTAATATATAATACATGGATCATGTCGTAATTGTGGGCAAAGCGTCACCTAAATATCCAAATATTTTTTTTTTATACAAATAATTTAAATCTTTAAAAAATCATAATTTTGTCTGCCTAATGTGTAGACAAAACCCGATTGGTACACACTCATGGCTGTATTGGAATAATCAGGTAACAATTAGGCTGATGCAACGCCAAATTATCTAATAATTTTATGACAAATATAAGATATCGTAGTACATTTGATCAACACTGCTGGAAAAAGTTTTACCAGCGATTGTAAAATACCACTTGTCCAGTATTAAACTGCTTTCAGTTGTTGCAAAAACAATCACTTCAAATCTACCACAAAAAAATGAGCATCACTTATAAACTTCTTATCATTTCTAAACAAACAAACTTTTCTGTTTACATATAATACATATTGTTCACACATGCAATGATTAATATGTCTACACTAAAATGCAACACTTCTGACCCAGAACATGCAGGAGTTAATATTTCACTATTTAACAAACGCTAATATCTTTAAAAACATATTTTGCTAATAATCACTTAATATTCAGATGGACAAAAGCAAACATTGACAATTGTTCCATTACTGTGATTACAGACTGAAATGTATATGCACACACACGCACTTAAATGTACTTCGCATATTATAAAGAAAAAATAACTAAAATCAAAATATATAATACAATCCAAAAATAAATTGTTAATGCACTTATCAAACAACAGATATAAATTATTCCAGTATGAAAACAAATATCTATACATACTAATACTTCATTACTTCCCTTTTTGTATTAACAATACAGTATACGAAAGAAAACAATATTATGACCAGTTTACAAAAAATCTGGGTTTAAATGTGCATCATTCGTTCACAAATACTGGTTTAAACATATTTATTTTGAATAAGGATTGCATAGAGAAATACACAACATATGTTTGTAGGATTGGAACGATAGCTGAGCTAGTAGGGTTCATTTCCTCAATAGTACAGTTACATATATTGTCGTTTAATATATAATATACAATAAGAAATAATGTTAATGTTAAACAAGCGTGGAAATATGTGTTAAACACAGTTTTTAAATATTAATAGGGACTTGAACTGGAAAACAAATCATGGAATATAATATATGTATGGAACCAATAGTTATACTAATGCAAATATGCATGAAGCGTCAATGAAATTATGGACTGCATCAAAAACAGCATAATTATCACTTTGCGAAAGATTACCATCCCCATACAGAAGTTTCCGCAGTGATATATATGTAAGCGTAATTGTTTCGTACAGTTGGCAAACATGTAAAAAGAGATAGGTGTTTTCTATTTTGCCACATCGACAAAGTGGCGATGAAACTAGGTTTCTGTGATAAAGATGCTTATTTAGAGAGCTACTGTCCGTTCTAAAACGTGTGTGCAATACTTGATGTCTGCCTTTTTCCGTAATAGAACAGAGAATTACCACGAGGTTTATCGATGTCACGGAACTTTTTAAAATCAGATAAGTTATCAACAAGCCTGGCTTCCTCAGGAAGAGAGTTTCAAGCCTGAATTGAAGAGGGCAGAAAAGAATTTTGATATAAAGAAGTCCTAGTCCGAGTGTCAGCTAGATGGGAGGAAGTACGTAAGGATCTTGAGGATCGCTCACCTACTGATTGTGGTGACAACTGAGACAGATACCAGGGACATAGATTTGACAATGTTAAAGAACATAATGAGTTTGTGTTTTGACCTACGTGTGCCGAGGGTTTCCCAACAGGCTTCATTATATAATAACTTTGAGGAAACCAGTCTGGTATAACCAGATACAATTCGGGCGGTCTCTGTTTGGATTTTGTCTAACTAATTTATTTTCATACATCGTACGATCATCCCATAAAACGTCAGCATATTCTTAGATTGGCCGAATGAAGGAAAAGTATATAACTTCAAGTGACCTTCGATCGAGGCGACAACGAAGCCGTTTCATAATATTGATACGTGACCATGCCTTAGATTTAATAATTTCTATTTGTTGATGCCAGCTCCCATCATTTGACAAAATTACACCTAGATGCCTGTGGCTGTTTACTGAAGGAATGGGAGTATCGTACATATATACAGGAATATGAAGGTATGCGTTCCTTTTCCGAGATATGACCTGTGATTTTAGTGGGTTGAAGTTCATTTACAACAGCCACCGGTAAAACTTTACGAAACCAAAATTTCGAATACATAAGTACCGTTTTTTATGGAGATATTACTATTTTACATTATGTATTCGTTAAAAGGCTGATGTGCAAGATTGGCTTTCCCGTGGGATTTCCTATTTTTCCATTGGATTTTCGTTTACCCACTGAATTTTTTCCCACTTGTTTAGGCTTGAAAAAAAATCCGATGGGATTTATGTAAATTCTAAAACCGCGTTTTTATATCTTTTATTTGCATAAACACTCAATATAACCATAATACATTCGTTTTTTATAGACACAATATAAAATTTGTTTCTAATAAAAAAAACATATTAAAAGTGAGAAAAACATGGGATTGTTTTTCTAATTTTGTTAGATTTGTTCATGTTTTTCTAAGATATGCTATGTTTTATCTTAAAAAAGTAGGACACTTGTGTTCGATGCGTTTTGACATGTTTGAAAAAATCCCATGGGATATTTGTCCCACTTTCCAACTTTTAAAATGGGATTTGTTTCTCAATTTTAATTCCCGTAATACACTGGATTCAAGTATTGAAACTATTTTTAAAACGATTTAACAGCAAATATCAATATAAATTACAACCTTTGATACTGAACAAAAGATTATTCGGTTTTGGAGAACATCAATTACGAAAAACATTTAGGATATATTGGTAAATCATGTAGTTGTTGACTTTCACTTCTTTCTCTTTTTTGGGTTTAATTAATTGATTTGTTCATTTACCCTTTTCTTTCTTTCTTTCTTTCTTTCTTTCTTTCTTTCTTTCTTTCTTTCTTTTCTTTCTTTCTTTCTTTCTTTCTTTCTTCCTTCTTTCTTTCTTTCTTTCTTTCTTTTTAAACATTTCAAAATAATAATAATAATAATAATAATAATAATAATAATAATAATAATAATAATAATAATAATAATATATTATAATAGTAATAATAGTAATAAAACAAAAAAAATCTTAATCATCATAATAATCATAATAAATAATAATAAAATCATATAAAACACTCTATTATTATTATTATTATTATTATTATTTTTATTATTATTATTTATTATTATTATTATATTTTTTCATGTTATTATTATCATTATAAATATTAGTATTAGTATTTATTTTTGGTAGTATAATTAGTAGTATTAGTAGTAGTAGTATTGAGATTATTTTTATTATTTTAAAAAATTGTTAAACACAATTAATTAACACTATTTTTCTTATGAAAACTTTATTATTATTGCTATTATTATTATTATTAGTAGTAGTATTAGTAGTAGTAGAAGTTATTATTATTATTATTATTAGTAGTAGTAGTATTAATTATTATTATTTGTTTATTATTATTATTGTTATTATTATTATTATGATAATTATTATTATTATTACTACTATTATTATTATTAGTATTGTTATCATTATTATAATAATAATATTATTATTATTATTATTATTATTATTATTACTATTAAGTCATCTGGCAAAATTACTCAGCTCATGACTTAATGACAACATAGGTAAATGTATTCCTCATTAGATACCCAAAGACATGGATTATTTACTGGTACTGCCTTATGCCATATAAGTGTCATATTAATTCGAATCATAATTGGGTATGCCAACGAATACTCGAATAATTGATCATTCAAATACATTATTAAAATAAAATGATCTTTAAAAATAACGAACCACGTACTTTTAACGCCTTGTCAACACAATATGTGGTTATGACAGTTTGCCATTTTGACGCGTCAGTTAACATTTTGGAGGTGTGTGAGCACAACTTGTCATAATGTATTTTGGAGGAAGATTCGTAAATGTATTCCTAAAATATATTTTGAAATATAATTATTGTTTACACATCCATCCATATATAATTGTATATATTACATCAATACAACTGCACGACTATTATAAAACTCGATAAAAAAATCAATTGTGTGTTTTTATCATGATGATGACAACGACGATGACAATGAAGTTGATGGTGGTGGTGATGATGGTGAGGAAATAGAAGAAGAAAAAGAAGAAGAAGAAAATGAAGGAGAAGTTGATGATGATGATAACGACGACCTCGACGCCGACGACGACGACTACGATGATGATGATGCTGATGACGATGATACAGATACTGATACAGAAATTGATGAAGGTGATGACGATGATGATGATGATGATTATGACGACGATGCTGATGCTGACGATCATTATGATGGTGGTTGTGGCTGTGGTGATGATGGTGGTGCTGCTGCTGTTGCTGCTGATGATGATGATAATGATAATGATAATGATGATGAGAAAGTGTCAAATAAAGTTTCACCACTACTATTCAGCATTGACTTTTAGTTTGGTTAAAATATGAACGGTACTTATAATTAATATATTATGTTGATTGGGTCGATATGTTTTAAATAACTGTTTCTAGTATCAACCTATTTTTAAGCGTTTGAAAATTAAATAATGTGATTTTTTTGTATTTATTTAAATTCTTCACGCAGATATAGCTAATAAACTCCATCTAATTTATTTAAGGTAATTGACATAGTTATTATTCGTCCAGGGCGGTTATTTTGTTATCTGTCACATCAAACAATACTTGTATTCATGTTTCGAAAGGAAATATACTAAGAAACAACAAAACGATAAACAATCAACGGTTTAAAACTTCCCACAAATAGTAAAATGCCTTTCTGCAAATTGTCAATTATAGTGTCTTATATTTTTAATGTTTGTACTATGTTCTGTTTGCATATTTGTATAATGTATGACGTAAAAAAGGACAATAAGGACAAGTTTCTCTTCCAAACTGCACATACTAGAAGTAGTAGAAGTAGTAGTAGCAGCAGTAGCAGCAGCAGTAGAAGTGGAAGTGGAAGTGGTAGTGGTAGTAGTAGTAATGGTGATAGTAATAGTAGTAGTAGTAGTAGTAGTAGTAGTAGTAGTAGATCAAGTAGTAGTAGTAGTAGAAGTAGTCGTAGTAGAAGTAGTAGTTGTTGTTGTTGTTGTAGCTGAAGATAATAGTGGCGGAGGTGGTGACGGTGCCGATACTGATTATGCTACTGTAGTTGCTTCTGCAAATGGGGACATTTTCTTTTGTTGGATACCGCTTAGGGTAATACTTTTACAATTGTGAATAAAAAAAATGTCAAGGCCCTTTAATTTATATTTGGCAACACAATATATGTATTTTAATATATAAAGGATATTTGTTGATTTCGTTATAAGATTGTATTTTATTTCACGAGTGCTCATATATAATGAAATTTTCACAAGTAGCGCAGCTACGAGTGAAAATATGTATTTTCAATGATCAGGAGTGAAATAAAATACAATCTTACCCCGAAATCATTTTTTTATTTTGTATTTTATGCTTTTGGCCAGTACATACATTAAATTGTGTGAGATAAGCTTAAACGTCACACGTTTGTATATTCTGACGTCATAAAAATGACGTCACCAATGATTCTTAATTTGTGTATAATAATGATGTTGGAAAAAATGCCATGTGCGTCGTTGTTTTTACATTTTATTTTTGTTGAATTTTATGTGTGTTTTCTGTAAAAAAATGTATGTAAATACTGTATATGTAGATTCATTTGCCCAGAAAGGTAAACCACTACTGGTAGATCGATGCGATTGACAGAAAAATAGTGCGTTTTATGTTACATTTTCAATGCAGTGAAAATATAAATTCGTATAGTTTCACTGTTTCAACAGAGAACAATCAAAGTTTATTTAACCAATTCAATTCAATAATTCACCGAAAAGCATATACTACAAACAAAATATTAAATATTTGTATTCTTAGAATCCATATCATTAAAGACAAGTTATTATTTGTATCCAACATCATTTGGTATACGGCCTTTGGAGACAACTGCCTTGTGGTTTATTAGAAATTATACAATCTCGAAATGTTTATATATCACAAATAATTGTTCAAATTGCATTTGAACGCAATATCGCTTACCCGCAGAGGAATGCACATATTAAAATTGTGCATTGTCTATAAAACGATGCTTTTCGCATACAAATTTACTTTAATATTCTAAAAATACTCAGATATTAAATTTATAAGTAATGACTTGTGCAGTGCTGTTAACAAAATTGCATGAATAAAGACGCGATATCAATATAAATGAACTTAGCAAAAATTAAATATATACATGATAATTAAGGTTTGTACTTTTTTGCAGCGCTTATCATGTAACTTTAAATTTTTCTTTCAGCTTTGATTTTTGTAACTTAATTGGATTTCTTAATTCATATGTGCATGAATAATAACTATTAATAAAGTATTGCTGCTGCTCTTGTTGCTGCTGCTGCTTCTGATGCTTATGATGATGGTGACGATGGTGGTGGTGGTGATGATGATGATAATGATAATGGTGATGATGATGATGATGATGATGATGATGATGATGATGATGATGATGATGATGATGATGATGATGATAAGGAGGAGGAGGATGTTTGAACTTAAAGGCCAAATGATAACATGTATACGATCATAAGGTCTCAGAAATAAACAAAAACGTAAACCTCGTAGTCATGGGTAATTTAAACCATAAACTGAACAGATAACATAAATCACGAGAGCCAATGGGCTTACCCGAGTAATGGCAAAGATAAAGACCATACTGTTGTGACCAGTTTGAACATGTCATACATAAGCATGTAAGCCTTGAATCATTCTAAATATATTTTGCAAAAACACGTGTGGACCCGTATTTGGACTCCGTGCATTTGTCTACTGTCACGAGCAGTTATCAATGAAATTTCAATACGAATAAACTCTTATTCCAATGTAAAGTAGTTAAGGTTTAAGATCTTAAATGTAATGAGCATGCATCTTGGGTAAGCCTGACGAATATGTCGCTGTTAGCACCAAACACTGGTAAAAGTAAATCCTAAAGTGTGTACATGTACGATCTTTCATATAAATCATTTTCAAAATAAGCAGACGAAAGTGACAATAAAACTTGAAAGCAAACATAATAATATAAAAATGACGAAGGAAACACTTCAATATTAAACAATCATGAAATACTAGTGTCGACTTTTGCAACGTTTATATGTGTTGTGTAACCCAAACGAACTGACAAGTCACCGTATATGCATGTACGTGAGTTTCCGCTTGTACAGACGAACAGCTATTGGTCATTAAAGTAGGTTATTATGCGTTTAAAAAAACAATGTTTGTTCTTAACTTGTATTCCAATTTAAGTATAATATATGTTAATTAACTTTAGTTTGTTGATTGCATTTATGTCACTATACATGTTTAAGATCGTACATACTAGTACACACTATAATTTATTGAATGAGATCACAAAGGTAAAACATCTTAAAATTGATATTGACGATCATAATAAACACATAATTTTTTTCGTAATGTATAACGTCCCTCTAAATAGTTTATAACACTGACCTTTTTTAAAGATGAATCTGATACGCGGTGAGCTTGCATCGACAGTCCTTCTAGTCCCACAATACTATTAAAGCGACGCCTCGGGTTTATTAGGCATTGAATAACTATAAAGAATACATTTAGATACGTTTTAGACACAGCAGTTTGCAAAATTGTTATTTACTGTGAATTTATTGATGGTTAATATTGTTTAATTTAGTTATTTGATCTTGCTTGAACCATGACTGTTAGCATGACGAATTGCTACATATTAAAAGGCCTCCTTCGGTCGTTTGCCGACCATGGATTCTGCGTCTTCAGAGTAGGTGGTGATGTTGCTAGAACTGCTTCGTCGGTGGCTGTTTAGACTAATCGGGGGTACCAGTATCTGCTGCACAAAGTGCAGATGTAGTTGGTCCTGGGGGCTGTCTGCGTTTGCGTGCCTTTCGCCTGGCTCTCCTGTCTTCTGCCAGCTCCACGATCTTCCCCTTGTCTATGTTTAGTTTTTTTTAGCAAGCATTGCCAGCTGGTGTAGTGTGCTACTGTTCCTCCCATATCGCTGTGTTGATTGCCTAGTTTCTATGTCTTGCTTCTTGCAGACAACCTTTATAACTCAGCTGGGGCGGCCTTGGGGTCCTCTGCCAGATTCAAGTTCACTAAATAATGTGCCCTTGGGAATACCTTGGCCAAGATAGCGCAGTCTGCATTGTTTGGGCAGCGATGGCAATAATCTGGACGCTTGGCACTTTGCCGCTTCAGCTGATGCAAAAGATGCGGCAAGGACTCTCCATGTGGAAACTGTTTAGCTTCTGATGTTGTCCAGGATGAACTTCCGTACAAGAGAGTGACGACTAAGCAGGAATTGCACACTGCCATCTTGGTTGGAGTGGTTAGCTTGGGGTTGTACCAGACACGAGTGGGCAGTCGTCCTAGAGTTGTTGCCTATGCGTTTATTTCGACAATAAGTTGCGGATGGTGCAACCAAGGTTAGTGAACTGGTGTAACATTTTAAGTTCGTAGTTGTTGATGGTTATGAGAACTGGTGTGTCCGCACTCTGGCCCAGAACGTTTGTCTTCTTTCGGCTGCTGGGTAGACGTACGTCTTTGCAGATCTGTGCTACTGTGATAAACTTTTCAATAGAAACTGATGTAGATACCGCCGTATGTATTTGTGTGCATAAACATCTCTTCGGTCGAATTCTCAAAACCATGATTTAGAAGAAAGGAGAATACAACGCCAAAGGGCGTTGAAGCAAAGACATGTAGCTTTTATTTATGCCGATGTTGATGTCAAATGGTTCCGACATGCTGCCTTCGTACTGCATGGCCGTCTGAATACTGTCAAGAAACGATCGCTCAAAAAGGCGACTGATAGATTTTGCTCTTGCCTGCACCTCTCCTGATGTTGCCAAAGGGCGATAATGTTTACTCTAGACCTTTATGCATACTACGCAACATTGCAACCATCTCTCCATCTACTTGGCCTAGTCAGTGATCACTGCTGGTTTTCAGGGGTTATGTTTTGTTCTGTGTTGGTCCGAGAGCATTTTAGTTGCCCTGATGTTGCCCGTTGCTGCTGAATTATGAATGTCGTGACTAAGCTGCTGTTAGTTTCTTTGGCGCATCTACTAGCTATCAGCAGTTTTACTTCGCGTCTTGCTGATCTTAGTGCTTGGAGAGTCTTGTCACTTGGTGGGTGCTTGTATTTAGCATGGGCAACACAGCTTTTACATCAAAAAGCAATCACAGTTTTTGGAGGTTTTTCGCCCCAAATTAGCTTATTTCCGAAATGCTTGAATCAGGTGACTCCATGACTCGGAAACGGTGAAGCACGGTAGACTGCAGACAGGGCATCCTCAAGAGACTTTTGACTTGCTCAAATTCTACGGTTGTTGAATCTTGGTCGTGTCAATGCGTGGTTTCTTTTCTTGATTTTGGAGCAATGAAGTTTCTTTGTCGCAACATACCAGGGAGTTACTTGAGTTGCAGCCAGCGCTCGTGGTGTAAACGGGTGAGAAGCACGTGAGTGCGGCTTGTACGTCGTCCATATCGAGCTGGTCAAAGCGCTAGGCGCGAGGGTGACGCGATGGCAATTTGTGTTCTGGCTTCGTCTGGACATAGGAGTTAGTCATATAAAGACCGTGATAAGAGCAAAGCTCCGACAGGCGCTGCCTATTCTCGTTGATTTTGCCAACTCTAAAGGTACGCAAGTAAAAAGGTAAAGAGTCATGGTCTGCACATAGTCTGGCATTTAAGTCGCAAAGTAGGACAAGCTGTTTCTAGCCTTTTACGTTTTTCGTTGCCAGTGTGTAGTAGTCCCCTGTAAAGATCCCGATTCCGTTCTTCCAGAGCACCTATGTCTACCATCAGTCTCAGCATCTCAGTATTGCGTGTCGGATTTCCTTATCCCCATGCATCATATGTAGAAGGCGGATTTTGGCGGGACAGCACCTTAAGGTCTGGTGACTGCCCGATGAGTTGCGAAGAATTCGTCCACTGACGAAAGTAACCACTGGCTCCACACTCTTCGCTAATTGAGCATTGTAGCCTATTACTGTACATTTCGCTGCAAAATATTAGTGTACGCTACAAACCTTGTAAAGTGATTCGTATGTATAAGCGAAAAAATACGCATCGAACATTGGCTTTTTGGGAAGTTTTATATGCACTTAACATACTACTATATAATAATTTTGTGATAAGCTTTGCGATATTTGTATTACAAAAAAAAAGAATGGAACATGAGACGACAATTCTCCTGAAGGAGTGATAAATACCATCCATTACCATTGTGGGTTTACCCGTTTTCACTAAATAAAAAATCACCCCTCGTATTATATAAAATAAATAACGTGAATTTATTCATGAACAACTTGTTGCGCAATTACGATTTTGTTTCAAATACTAAAAACACAAACATAAAGAAATAAAGCCGATCTGATTTGATGTAACAAAGTCAATTCATACATCAGTAATGTAACTATGTTTCCACAATTTAACCACAAGGTTACAAACTTGCAATGTAAGAAGCAACTTTTTAAGTGCGTTAGTCGTAAAGTTCATGGACACTGCTTCTTGTTCTGTGTATTTCGAAATTAAATAAAAGAAGAACGACAGTGTCTATAGCCTGTATCGACGATTTTTAAGTTATCATAAGCACATCTTTAAATGTGCGTTGCAATAACAGCACGCACATAAATATATTACAGTCGCGTAAAAACGTGAAATTAAAATATGACGTCATTTAACGGGTTTGTGAAGCGTCATCAAAACAACTTTCGTTATTAGCACACGTTTTGCAACAATTGGATGTCTGCAATGTCATCAACGTTACGTTTTGAGCAACAGAAGGACATTCAGTATTGTGTTAACACCAGCAACAAGTCACGTGTTTCGTGAAGTCTGGTGTATAACTGGCACAATACATTTCTAGATAGGCTCGATTAGGTTACACACAATCCTAGGACGGGGAGACCGTCGCGAACTGTAAGTGATGTCAACCGGGTCCGTGACAGCATCAATGAGGATAGAAAACAATCAGTATGTGTAAATGTGGTGTAAACCATTTTGACTGAAAACATGGCAATGAAACAGGTGTGTACTCGATGGTTTCCGATATGGTTTACTCATTAACCACAGAACAAAAATAATATATATAGCACGCACAATCTGTAAACATGGATTTATGAATTTAAGTAAAGACTCATCTAGAATTTAACTAGTTTTCCAAAGTCAGTGTGAATAGTTTTCTAACAAATTCACTACTCTTTATTGACTTGAATTGTTCACGACTTTGAAAACTTATGCCACACAATTACCAAACATATCATTTTATGTTGCTTTTATTTATGTGAATATACATATGTACATGTCGTTTAATCAATCATTTATGACGGAAAATAAAACAATTCTCTGCACATATAAACTATTTTGTTCACCATTCATTTACATTTCTAACATATTGCATTTATAATAACATCGTCTTTATTAGGTATTTATGTTTTACACTGTTGTGTGATACTCGCCCATGCATACATGAAAACGTGCTTTTTCATTTTATATAAAACAGCAAACACGCACGTAATTTAACTATGTTCAAATACGTATTGCTCTGCAAAATCAAACAGCAACAAGAACAGCAATGATAAAATTATACAGCTCTAAAATATTAACCTTTACACGATTAACAAGTATACGTGATTTTTTTTATAATTCTCAATTCCTTATAATTAAATGAAAATCACTTGGAAATGGTTGCTTTTCACAAAAAAAAAATACGTTATACAGAAGGCGTAAAAGATAAACCATGTAGACATCAGCTGTGAACTATGTATGTACGGGATATGTCCATCATACGCAGTGTTGTTCGGTTACATTTCAAGACACATGGCATGTACAACTATGCGCAATAATTTAAATTCCAATTATTTCAATATATCTGGCGGTGTGTATATCATAAGTAATAAAGGCATACAAGTTAGATTATTGGATGCTTAGTAGAATCGTATGCAATTAAAAACAGTTTAGAGTATTGGTATATTGAGTTGCGATTTGTTACATTATCGTTTAAATTTGTAAATTGACTATTTGCAATTATCACTGCTTGCCTTTTGGATTTTCAGTACGGGTTACCCCATCTTCTGTTATCTGAGAAAAAAAATCGCGTTTTTGAAAACCATCGATTACTTAGCTTTAACAACCAGCGTTTTACCCATATGACATGTTATCATTTAATAGCAATATACAACTTATATGCAAAAGCATAGCTAACGCTATGCTTTATTACTATTGAATTTGAATCGCGATGCTGTGGGGTGAAATTTTATTTACAAGTGTGTGTATTGTGATTTATTCTGGGCTAAGTGTGAGGTTAGGTATACTGGTTAAAACACCCAATGCTTTGCATTTATTTGACTGTTTCAAGGCGGTGACCATAGTTTAAATCATGTTTACGCTTTTTATTGTGTTGTGGGTATCGTCCTGTATTGAATATGTGATTTTTCACTTGCCAGAGTATGTAAATACAAAGTTCTCTCTTATTGATGTCTCTGGAGTTTCATTTTTCTTATATTGCATTCGCTTCTGCCATTTCGATGACCTGTAACAGTTTGACTGCAGTTTCCATACGTTGTTACATCGTTCAAACTACCCGTTCTGCTAGTTTGACAGAAAAAAAGACAATTACTTTGTGTGTGGCTTTTTATGCATTACACTAAAATAACACAATTTATGCAATTTATTAAAATCACTGATTGAGCGCTTCATGGAGTTGTCATCACTTTGTTAAGTGGCACTTCGCGATGATTTTGTTTAAATACTGTTATGTATGGCATATTCACTATATATTGTAGCATATATTGCACATGGTCACGTGTATTCCATCAGTGTTTAATAATTGATTCTAAATAACTGTCTGCATACAGTTAATCAGTTTGTCCACAAATTATTGACGGCACACCTGTTAACATTTGGATATTTCGTACTGAAAAGCATCATTTCGTTGTAAATGTTGTTTCTTCCACCCGCTTGGTTGTTCTCAATCAACTTGATCCGGTTTGCTGTAATATGGAATTTTACGCATCAAACATTAAATTCAATTCAGACACATGCGTTTTAATATATTAATGCATGTTAAAAAAACTGTATATGACAAAGTTGCAGCAACCCTTTATAATTTACCAAAACCGCACGTTGATATCCCCTGTTGACATTCTGACACAGAACTCGTGTACGATTTCATAATGATTCAGCCATCTTTAGAAACATTTCAGATATTTTTTTTTATAAACGAATCATCACTTAGTTGAACACATGGGCTCAAAATACCATAACTGGGTTTCTCTCGTTAAATTACGTTCAGTCAAATAAAGCTCACACAAAATTTTGTTATGTATTTTCATTAACAAGTTACACCATTTTATTGTGTTCAAACGATGTTTATGTGTTTTTTTCCGATGTTAAAATACACGCTCAGAAATATAAAACAATAAGGTTTTTCTCTACAATATTGTATCGGTTTAAATGAGCACTAAGTTCTCGAGTGTAGCAATACACTGGTATAAATATATATTTTTCAAATCGTACTTGTAGTACAACAACTTTTATTGCCTAATTATTACACTACGTTTGCTTAACTTACATAATAATTAATAACTACACACAGGCTTGTACATTAGTTATGAACCCGATACCCTTTATTAACAACAAGTATTAATTACTGCACACTACAATTGCGAATACTTAAAACAAACATGATCAGTTCGGGCCTTATAGCCCTAGAACAGGCTAACGTATAGCAAAATCTTAATATACCTGACGCCATCTTAGCATAATGGCATGGTTAAATTATTTCCTATATTTAAGAGTAATTTTCTTACAACACGTGTATTTTTCCGGATTATAGTGTATTTGCCACTACATGTAACTTACATGTATTATTGCATCAATATAGCTACGATACGCATGTGATAAAAAATATTTTCGTATTCGATATGTAATTTATTTATAATAAGACAATTACCCGTGTTAATGATCAACATACCTACTAAACCAGGTTTAGGTTTATACGAAGATGTTCTGTGCAGTTTAGACTTCAAACCTTTACATTGAAGTGTTGCTGCTTCCTACAAGGACACAAATACAATGTAAGAGCCACAGAGCTAACACAATATTTTTGTTGCACATGTCAATGGTTGTGTTTCAACATTGTTACACCTTGAAAACACCCACATGTATTTTAGAAAGTTTAAATCGATGCCAAATGAAATAAATGGCGTTGTTCGAAATAACGGTATTAAAGAATTGTGTCATTGTTTTTAACATGTGTGTTGATTATTAGAAAACAACCAAACTTGAACCTGTTACACGTATATTGGAAACGTTCGTAGCTGTACTGGATTTGTTCCAAGCTCATTTTGATAATACATTACCTGGGTGACTGGAATATTTATGTTTGATTAAAGTTAAATAAACTGTTATGTACATAAACATGTTCGTCTATATATGTTTCCTAAGTGTTTAATAAGTATGAATGTTTGTTGTCACTGCTGTAGTTTGCTGTGGAGTGTAGGAATTTGGTATCTTGCCTTAAATAAACATCAGCATTTATCGTTATCCTCAAGTTAAGTACTAATTTATTGCTATCATTTTATCAGAACTTAGTTGTCGCTCTACGCCCAGTTTAATAAGCATAAACCAACAAGCGATTCAACAATCCAGAATTAACCGGACTGAGGCTGTTATTTTGATTGAACAAGGCCCACACGTAAATAATAAAGACATTAAAACTTATCAATATTTGATATATATTATCTGAAGGTTTTATAGCTGTAATGAAAGAAAAAATGTATGTACATTAACATAACAACCGTAATTAACGGTCGGGGGCGCTTATACCGTACCAGTACGTCAAAAGGACGTTGCGTGTTCTGTCATTATTACCCAAAAAATCACCAGCACAAGCTACACATTTCTGATGGCGCGCTATCCACTGCTGAAACATGTTAATGCACCACTCTTCATCTAAGTCGGACACAACATGCTGGACCGCACGAGATGGTGGTAAAATGTCTCAAACCTCGTGCCCTTCAATGCCGACGTGACCACGCAAAAATCCATCGGGTATGCAGGATCATCGACCAATTCGAATCCCAGTAGCCCGATGTCTAGCTTGTTTGCGTCGGCTGTACGAGAGGGTGCGTTGTCGTCGTGAAGTATAATATAACCCACGTCTATGCCGGACCATTTCTGTTGGTAAGCACGCACCAAGTCTTTTTGTAAAACCGGCTTCAAGAAAAACGAAATTCAGCACATGTGCGAAATATTAACCATTCTATCATTATATGTATTATTATATTTATTTTCAATGCGCACACTTAACATTTATTAATATACATTAAAGTATCATATGTTGTTATTTATGTCATATTCAATAGTTAAATATTAAACCTGTTACTTTTCCGTATTCGGTGGCATTAACATTCTGCCCTAAGGGGCCAGCGTGTTGACCTATGGGAACAGCGTATTGAAGAATCAACCCGTGGCGATCGGCGAAGAAGATGTATATCTGCTCGCCATATGTCTTGGTAACCTTTGCTTTCTGGGTGTCAGAAATCCGGTCGTTTTGCACTGGTAAGACTGTTTCTTAGTCTCCGGGTCAAACAAATACAACTATGTTCCCTGTACAGTAAGGATGCGTTTGAGAAAGTCATTATCATCCCGTCTGTAGCGCCGGATGAACTGTCTGGATGCGCAAACATGTTAAACACGTTTCTGTCTTTCCGCATCAGTTAGTAGTCGCGAAATTCACATTGCACTGACTATTTTCCTGGACCCGTATTCACCAACCAGTTCTTGGACTTAAGAATACAGAATATTATTGGAACGGTTCTAGAGAGGTTGTTAATTTGAATTTTACAAGCTATTAACCACTACTAATTTTAGCATTTTTATTTAGAATGATTTGGTAATAACATAAACAACATTGGTACCCGACAAATTGGCTAACACACACGTATTATTTCTTGAGTCTATTCTTCATTCCTAAGTCTGGGAATAGGTTAGTGAATACGGGTCCTGTTTTGTTATGTAAAAATACGCTGAACAGTTCCATAATTCAGTCCGCTAACACTGCAAATTTCTCGAATAGTGGCGCGCCTATTCCTATCAACGACGTCTTTAACTGTAGTCACAAACTGTGCATATATAGACGTCTTCCGGCATCTTCATTTATCGCCGTCTAGCGACATACTGCCTTTCCGGAATCTTCTGTGACGCGCAAAAACCTGCGTTCTTGACATGTTCCTGCCTGCCTATGTCTCTTTAATTATGTCGTAGGTTTTGTTCGGTAAATATTTAATTCACAACATAGTCTTATAGTAGCGCGCGTTCCGGTTGCATCCGATGACGCCATGACAGAAAAAAGACACGGGTATGGGTTGCTAGAGCAACGAATAACATATTAAGTGTTTGCTGTTCAATACTTATTGGTATTTTTCCATATTAACTAATAAATGATAACTAATAAATGAGCACAAGTTTCAGAAATGTTCACTGAAAATAGTCAGCAATAAATAAAGTACAAGGCCAGTCCGGTTAATTCACGCTTTCGTTGGACAATGTTATCTAAATAATGTATGGATATGGACGACCGTCTCAGATTTTGTTTGAATCATATGAAATATACTTTGTATTAACAAGTATTGTCAGTTGACAAACATACCAAAACATTCGTTTAAATACAAGCACGCTAATGCGTTGGCAGTTTTTTGTGCTGTTGCACATTTGATTGGTCTCTGCTTTCATTATCGCCTCTTGTCTTTCCAGGGGGTCCAACATCCCCATCGTCCGTATGGTCCTGGTATTGAACACCAGAAGCGGAGGGTAAGTTCTCCCGTTTCTCGTTTGCAACACAATGTTGCCTGCTTTCAACGTCGAGGTTTTCCTGTGATATAAAAATATGGATAACTTAAACAATAGAGGTGAGCTACCTTTAAAATGTTTGTGCAATATATGAAAATAGTCACGTGTACTGAAACATTTGAACTATCGCCAACATTGAGCACCATCTAACCAGTATGTATTGTTTAAATAGTAGCATCTTAGTCGGACTTGTTGGCATTGTTTACTCTCTGCACTTGTAAACGCTACCTATCCATCTTGCACAGTCCTCGTAAAACAATTTTAATATTTTTACTAATAATAAAGAATACTGCATATAAAGCCTCTACAAATAACATAACACATGTGCAGTAGATTTATGATCAGCTGAATATTATTTATTAACGGGTATTTATATACTTTTATTATTTTAAGTCAAACAGTAATTCATACAATCATAGGAAATAAACAAAAAGTTCAAACAACTAGATGTATTGAAACACAAATATAATTAAAATACTGTTGCAGTTAACTTAAAAATTGCCAAAGGCTACCAATATATAAATTATAGACGCACTCTGCAGACAGGGCTATTTACGTATTCCGCGATTTTAAAATCAACACGATTCCAACTTTAAATGACACGATTTTGAGCTCATACTAAAATAAGCTATTACCTCACGCCGTGCTACAACATTAAAAATGTAATGCTTCATATGATATAATTAATAATGTGTGTTCATACATCTGTGTCCAGCTGTTCACGTTCTGCGTCTGCACCTAACTCTGTAACAAAACAGAGTATTTAAGTATATCGATTAAATTTGTTGTGATGATTTGAGACAGAGTAACGTTTTCAATTAACGAATACAAAAATATATTGTTTGAAAACGTATTCTCGTGAAGATTTTTAATTACTCGTAAGTTTTCTTGTGAAATGGTGTTTAATATTTGTATTGTTAAATAAGT
>CM051026.1:69417895-69422895 GCA_027627225.1 Congeria kusceri | reverse complement strand
AGAATTCGAGTGTCCGAACTCGATAGCTATACCGTAAACGTCGTTGTGACATTCTATTCGAACGGTTGTTCCGCACGTGATATTGCTGCCTGCTTGAACCATCATACTTATTCCTTGAGATTTATAACATTTACCTGAAATAATTGCAAGTAATTAAAGACAAACGTATTACATAATATACATTTAATTGTGTACGATGGTTTCCTATTATATTTGGAATATAGGTACAAATGGAAAAAACAGGGCGAAATGAAGGTTCAACAAATAAGAACAGGTAAGTGTTCACAATATAAAAGTATATCCGCCTAAATAGTCGAACTCGACACAGAAACACTATTACGGCTAGCTAACAAAAACTTGTATGCTAGAAAATACGAATGATTAATTATTAAAGAATGAAACGGAAGTCCACCTTCACAAATACCACAAAACACCGAACATATATCCATGCATAACATCTGTGTACTGGAATTGCGGCAAGCGCATCGGACATTGGTAAACATGGTTGTCTTAAACCAGTTACACGAATCAAAATGCATTTTTTAATTTAAACATTCTGTGTAGAAAGCATTGAAGCATTGGTGAATACGTACACAGTTTGCCACCAAACTAAACAGATTGGACCGATATATTTTACCCAGTCTAGATAAACTTATTCTACTTGTATTATCACATACTCACATAGCAACACGAACGCACACGTCGCAAGGAAATGCAGCGAATCTGCAGAAATAGCCATTCTTCTATGTGTTCGACTTATCTGTATAACAAAGCACGTCAATACTGTTTTATAAATTTTAAATACAACACTTCGGCATTAACATGAATTAACTGAAATGCATAAATATCATATTCTAATTGCATTGTTATTCACCACTCGAAATATATACATGATATTGATTGATTTCGGTGAACGATCGATCTCACTCGTGATTAAATACAATTTCATTTCACTCGCCACTCGCTAAACTACATGTATGTTTTTTATATAACCACTCTTGAAATAAAATCGATCATTTACGTAGATCAACGAATATCCTCTATATCTATCAATGCTGTTTGTCAATGCAATATAATAAACTCATAAGCATAATATGTTTGAAAATAATTGTCACTTATGCGTATAGCATTTATTTTAATACGTTTTTAATAAATACCGCATATTGTTGTGAACATCCTAAAAAGTGCACACAATTACGATCCACAAAATTATTATAAACTGAACTAACAATGTCAGGGAAAAAAATGACAATGTCAATGCAATGTAATTATTAATGATCGTATGTATTTGAGTGTTTCAATTTTTGGAAAAAAACACATGAACGTATGGAATTCCTTTGGAAAATGTACATCAATATGCCACTTGACATATGATAAGCCTTCTAAAATCGATTTCAATAAATCGGTCGGGGCAATACAGGTATTACTGCAACAACACACTCTATAAGCCCAGTGCTCATTGTTTAGGTGAACGGCGTATCGACTATATTACACTATGATATCGCGTATTTACATTCACTATATTAAAAACTGAAACGTCCAACATCATTGGAAACCCAGCCCTGTTTATGAATAAAATTACGCGAAAATTAAAATGTAATGACATATATTTATGCAATTTAAATAAACGCATTTTCTAATTGTACTAACTGTATAACCAAAGGTTTACAGTAGCGCTAATATTTAAGTTTTTAATGTTCAATGACCTAATTATTTTAACTTTTATGAACCATTATATACTGTGTTAAAAACCATAACATACCATGGAAAACACTTGTTTCGCCATTTAATGGCGAATCCTAATATCCTTTTATCCTTAGGTAATGCACACAATGCCGCCGATTCACTACATGTAGCCTAATTGTTTAACTGTATATTATAAAATGACTCCTTCTAATCGTCCGAATTGTATTTATTAAGATTTAATGAATACAAAAGCAGACGAAGGTGTATCGACCAAATGCTATATATACACTAACATTGTTTAACTTTGTCTAATTACTTGATTGAAATTTCAATGGGGAATTAATACCCGGTATTTCAAAGTCTTTCGGACTATTGAATTGCTATTCTTTCACTACGGCCGGTCTATTTAAGAAAGATAATCATGACTAGCTGTTTTTATTATGTGCTTGTAATCAGATTATATCTATTAATTTATTAATTAAACATGGCCTTACATAATTATTGCGATTATTTTAACTGTTGTTTTTAGTAATTACATTTTTATTTCGTAAGTTTATAACGATAATGAAATGTACTTCATCTGTAATACGTCGTATGTCGTTTTAATGCTTCCCGGTTTAACTTAATGTCCTGATAGATAAGTGGCTGGCATTATAACAGTTAGCTACAAATTGTTTCGTTCCGATGTTAATAGAAAACATGTACGCATTGTGAATCCAAGGTTTCCTACGAAAGGGATTTATATATTTTTGAGGACAAACATGAATTCGATTTCTGGTATAGCATTTTTCATTAATATAATCACTTCAAAATTGCACTTACTATCCAATAGCAAATCGAAGCATTCCATTTCACACTTTGAGTTGTTTAATAGATCCATTCGTCACAATGTTGAATGCTAAACTGTTCACGAGAATTAATATATAAACGTTTATTTCGTTAATAATAAGTCACATAATAGGCCAATACCAGGTCAATTCTAATTTGAATATCTTGGAAAATGAAATACATAACATATAACAGTCATTCACTTCACTTTTCTAAAATAGCCATCTGTTCTTCTAACTCATTTCTTATCACATTGTCCTTAAGCTCAAAGACAGTTAGTCATGTACATTAATTAATATATTGAAATCTCTGTCGCAAATTGAATATAAGAAGTAAACAGGGATCGTTTTATACGCCTTGATCAGAAAGACTATATATTCGTTAGCGATTATTAACCGTGAACTAACAGTATCCGTGACTTGAATAGTAAACGGTGTAAACGCTCTACGGCATTGAAATGTAGAGTTTTCAAACATCACAATTAAAAACAATAGTAAAAAAACTTAACATTTCAAGTGGCATTCACGCGCACGTCTTTAATATTTTTTGGATCCCTATTTATATCTTGTTCTTGCCGACTTTCGGTTTACCTACAGTGATCGCTAGGTTATTCACATAAAGCATCAATTTTAGGCCTAAAACATGACAATACATATATTTAACACACAGTTTTTGCCAAAAAGATCTTCTAAATGACTCAAGAATGTCAATTGAAAAATGTTTGCTAAACAATAAATAGTAAAGAACTGTATTTTTAATATGTTTACTCTATTATCGACAAGTTTGGGGAAGATTTTGACAAAATTTCAATTTTGTTGAGACTACTGATACAATAATAACAGTTATATTAAACATTGTTATATCCCGTTTAAATCGTTGAAGGGCGCAAATGGGATAATCAGATTAACATTGCCGGCATACACTTATGTTGGCAGTCGCATTATTACCGATAATCTGGCATATAAATTAATAATAATACATCATAATGATGAAGGTAATTACATTTAGAATAGTAAAAGGCAATTAAAATCTGGAGGTGTTTAGCATAAGACAACTTATTCAGTTGAAATAAAACAATCACGGATACTACTTGTTTTACTGCCTAGTAAACAGGGAGAGTGCAACTTTGTACTGATACCCGCTTTTTGAAAATAGTATTCATAATGTGATTGAAAATAGAGACATAATACTAAAAAATTACGAACACTACACGCCAACCAGTACAGAACACGCATGTGTATTCAAAAGGTTTAAATAGTACACTTTGAGATCACGCTGACTTTAAGTTATCTTCAGATAAGAATTAAAGCCAGCCGCGTGGCTCTATTCATAAACATTATACAAATTGGTTTTGTTTTAAAGTCTGAACCTGAATGTTTGATTTATCGTTTAAAGTCACGAAATACACGTTTTTGCAAACAGTTTGGCCTCCAGAGTAAATAAAGATGGACTGACCCAAAGGAGCATTGGCTTTTCGTAGAGCACTTCGTGATCCTCGTTATCATACACTTGCATAAAAACACGTATTAAATATCAATTATTATACGTTTGAGTATTTTACAGGTCATGACGTAAACAAATAGGAAAAGGGAAGACATAATTTAACTACCTGCTCAATTGTTTATAAAAACACATTAACATTGACAAACAAGTTTCACTTCTTTTAACGGATTATCTTTCGCCAGGTAATTTTTTTTAAAACGTGTAACTTATGGTCTATTTTCTATAATGAATTTACATCTTTAAGATCATATATAAAGTCAACTTAATAAAGCAATGTATTGTATTTGTATAATAATTGTTGTATAATTCTTCCTTACTTGTTTCTGAAGTTATCCGAAACTAGCGGACTTGTTACGGTCATTTGTTTACGTCTTTTTAAGGTAGTACAACTGTAATCATTTCCTGCGTTGTTTTTTTTCTAAGATCGGCCGATATCGGTGACTGTTGGAAGGTTTCGTTACCCAGTTCGTAATATGCCCGTTTGGTTCCGATTCCTATCGAACTGATACTATGTTTAATATAAGTACATTCTTTTATATAATCATATTATTTTATACATGATAGTTCATATATATATACTTCTGACGTAATGCAATCAGATACATATTTTGACATGAAAATTTGATAGAAGTCGGAACCGAAAGTCACATATTTTTCGTGGTATAAACAAAACAACTGTTACAAGAAAATAATAAATGCGAGCATAAAGGGAATGCTTATTGAAAGAAAATCGAAGCCATATAAATAACCGTCACCAAATCGTACATAATTATGATGAACCAGCTTGAATCCTGAAAATAAGGAGATGAAAAACATGTAAGTAAAACAAGAAAGTGAAAGAATTTATGTACACTTACACCATGAGCACTAAGTGTATGTTTGACAAACATGGTCAGTTTTGTCTGGCTCATCAATGACATCGTCATTATTGTTAAAACAGTGCGAAACAAGTCGGGCATAAATATTTGCTATATAAGCGTAAC
>CM051026.1:69177895-69412895 GCA_027627225.1 Congeria kusceri | reverse complement strand
GGACATAGACAGAATGTAAATAGCAATATTCTGTAAAATTGGTAATTGCTTAATGTATATTTCAGACACAAAAAATTAAGACTAAATCATGTGTTTAAATACTAATATGTTATGTTTTCTAAAGTTGCTACCACTGATAAAATCACTTTTTAAATTAATAAGTTTTTAATTGCTTTTACTATTATTTATATCACTAATATTTCTTATATTACTCTTCTATTTATACAACTATTGGTAAAATAGGACCTTTGTACTTGTATTACTAGTACTTACTATTGCACGAAATATTCTGACTGGTACCATTTGCTACATGGAACCACACTGCACACCTGTATGTTCCAGAATGTTTTTCTGTGAAATTTGGTATAGTCAGTATACATGTCTGGGTGACACTGTATTGTCCATCAAAACTAGTTTTCATCAGCTGAGGATTAGGATTAAACTGGCATTCCGCTAGCGTTTCATGAACAGTAGAATTCGAGTATCGGAACTCGATAGCTATACCGTAAACGTCGTTGTGACATTCTATTCGAACGGTTGTTCCGCACGTGTATTGCTGCCTGCTTGAACCATCATACTTATTCCTTGAGATTTATAACATTTACCTGAAATAATTGCAAATAATTCAAGACAAACGTATTACATAATATACATTTAATTGTGTACGATGTTTTCCAATTATTTTTGGAATATAGTTACAAATGGAAAAAACAGGGCGAAATGAAGGTTCAACAAATAAGAACAGGTAAGTGTTCACAATATAAAAGTATATCCACCTAAATAGTCGAACTCGACACAGAAACACTATTACGGCTAGCTTACAAAAACTTGTATGCTAGAAAATACGAATGATTAATTATTAAAGAATGAAACGGAAGTCCACCTTCACAAATACCACAAAACACCGAACAGATATCCATGCATAACATCTGTGTACTGGAATTGCGGTAAGCGCATCGGACATTGCTAAACATGGTTGTCTTAAACCAGTTACACGAATCAAAATGCATTTTTTAATTTAAACATTCTGTGTAGAAAGCATTGAAGCATTGGTGAATACGTACACAGTTTGCCACCAAACTAAACAGATTGGACCAATATATTTTACCCAGTCTAGATTAACTTATTCTACTTGTATTATCACATACTCACATAGCAACACGAACGCACACGTCGCAAGGTAATGCAGCGAATCTGCAGAAATAGCCATTCTTCTATGTGTTCGACTTATCTGTATAACAAAGCACGTCAATACTGTTTTATAAGTTTTAAATACAACACTTCGGCATTAAAATGAATTAACTGAAATGCATAAATATCATGTTCTAATTGCATTGTTATTCACCACTCGAAATATATACATGATATTGATTGATTTCGGTGAACGATCGATCTCACTCGTGATTAAAAACAATTTCATTTCACTCGCCACTCGCTAAACTACATGTATGTTTTTTATATAACCACTCTTGAAATAAAATCGATCATTTACGTAGATCAACGAATATCCTCTATATCTATCAATGCTGTTTGTCAATGCAATATAATAAACTCGTAAGCTTAATATGTTTGAAAATAATTGTCACTTATGCGTATAGCATTTATTTTAATACGTTTTATTAAATACCGCATATTGTTGTGAACATCCTAAAAAGTGCAGACAATTACGATCCACAAAATTATTATAAACTGAACTAACAATGTCAGGGAAAAAAATGACAATGTCAATGCAATGTAATTATTAATGATCGTATGTATTTGAGTGTTTCAATTTTTGGAAAAAACACATGATCGTATGGAATTCCTTTGGAAAATTTACATCAATATGCCACTTGACATATGATAAGCCTTCTAAAATCGATTTCAATAAATCGGTCGGGGCAATACAGGTATTACTGCAACAACACACTATATAAGCCCAGTGCTCATTGTTTAGGTGAACGGCGTATCGACTATATTACACTATGATATCGCGTATTTACATTCACTATATTAAAAACTGAAACGTCCAACGTCAATGAAACCCAGCCCTGTTTATGAATAAAATTACGCGAAAATTAAAGTAATTACATATATTTATGCAATTTAAAAAAAATGCATTTTCTAATTGTACTAACTGTATAACCAAATGTTAACAGTAGCGCTAGCATTTACAATTCATCAATATGTGTAATATGACGTCTTTGTCCAAGTTCTTAATGTTCAAGGAACTCATTATTTTAACTTTTATGAACCATTGTATACTGTGTTTAACAACCATAACATTCCATGGAAAAAACTTGTTTTGCCACATTTAATGGCGAATCCTAATATCCTTTTATCCTTAGGTAATGCACACAATGCCGCCGATTTACTACATGCAGCATGTTTAACTGTATATTCTAAAATGACTTCCTTCAATCGTCCGAAATGTTTTTGTTAAGATTTTACGAATACAAACGCAGACGAAGGTGTGTCGACCAAATGCTATATATACACTAACTTTTTTAACTTTTTCTAATTACTTGATTGAACATTCAATGGGGAAATAATACCCGGTATTTCAAAGGCTTTCGAAATATTTAATTGCTATTCTTTCACAACGGCCGGTCAATTTAAGGAAGATAATCATGACTAGCTGTTTTTATTATTTGCTTGTAATCAGATTTTGAAATGATAAAATCGCTATGTTGTAATCTAGTTTGTTTACGTGTTAAAAAAACACGTCTTCATAGTTTGGATTCATTTCAAGCATTTCTTATAGCAACTACAGTTCGGTTGTGTATGTCTACACACTTTAAATAAACAATGGATGCGTCTCTTTCGCCAAATACACTTTCTATTTACATGAATGTACAATTTCCACTTTAGGCAATTTTTTATTTATTGTTTGACAGATTGTTTAAATAAAACATATTGACTGGGTGATGGGAAGAAAAGCTCGAGCCCAATTGTGGTCAATATGTAAACCATTATGCACAAAATGCCTAATTTAAATCCAAGTCGGTACCAATTGCGTGCTCGCTGTCCGGTTAGCGCAATGGTTGGTAGTTCTCTCCCTTAACAAAAATGTCGGTCATATACTTTTTTTTCATTTAAAAAGCAGGTCGGCGGATCCGTTAAACAGTTCATGAAACATATCCTTATATAATTATTGCGATTATTTTAACTGCAGTTTCTAGTTATTACATTTTTATTTTGTAAGTTTATAATGATAAGTTGTTTAACAGATTCCAAATCCACAATTCTGAATGCTATACTGTACATGAGGGTTAATATATAAACTGTTATTCGTTTATAATAAGTCACATACTATAAGTCTGTATGAACTAATTGGCCTATGCCAGGTCAATTCTAATGTGAAGGTCTTTCAACATGAAATACATACCACTTTAATTTTCTTAAATAGCCATCTGTTATTCTAACTCATTTCTTATCACATTGTCGTCCTACATTACAAAGACAGTTAGTCATTTACATTGATTAATTAATATATTTTAATCTCTGACGCAAATTAAATATAAGAAGTAAACCAGGGTCGTTTTATACGCCTTGTATACTACTTGTCTGTGAGTATTAACCGTGAACTTAATGTAGCAGTATCCGTGAGTTGTAGGATTTACCTATCAACTGTTCATAACACAGAATAAATTTAGGTCGAAAAAGTTTAATATTGTTCAAGATATTTACATATTTGTTAACAAATAATAAAAACAACGTAAAACTGTACCAGCCATTCACGCGCACTTATTTAATTATAATTATTATTAGTCAATAATTGGATCCCTATTTATATCTTGTAGTTCCTGATTTTCGGTTTACCAAGTGTGATCGCTGTTGTTTTTTTACATAAAGCAGCAATAGAAGTCCTCAAGCACCACCATACACATTTTCAACACACAGTTTTTGCGAAATAAATCTTCTGAAAAAATCAAGAATTGCAATTGTAAAATGTTTACTAACAATAAATAACAAAGAACTCCATTTAAAAAAATGTTTACTGAATTATCGGCTAGTTTCGGGGAGATTTTGACAAAATTTCAATGTCGGGGAGACTACTAATGCAATAATATCAGTTACATGAAACATTGTTATCTCGCGTTTAAATCGTGTAGGGGCGCCAATGGGATAAACAAAATACCATTTCCGGCAAACACTTACGTCGGTAGTCGCATTATTACCGATTATCTGGCATATCATTTATTAATATAACATCATAATGATGAAGGTGATTAATATCTTGAGGTGTTTAGCACAAAACAACATTTATAGTTGAAAGAAAACATCACGGATACTATAAACTAGTTGTACTGCTTCAATTAGTGCTTATTCATTACCTTTTTGGCGCCCCTTATATGGCAAACAACTATATGACGGCATGACAAGATAGTTACTTCCTAGTAGACAGTGAGAGTACAACTTTGCACTGCAACAAGCTTTTTAAAAAAAGTATTAATAATGTGATTGAAAATAGAGAATCAATACTAACAATAAATATCTTTAATAAAATATTCGGCGTATGTTGTACATGTTTGTATAGAATGTAAATTGAAAATCCAACATGAATATTTAAACAGATGCAGGTGTTGATTAGGTTTATAAATTTCTTCATAAATCGTTATTCTACATGCATTTAAAATATATTTCGATTTAATAAACATGAAATAAATAAGTAAATTTTCATCATCAAATAGCGAATGATATTTTCCCGTGACTAGTTCCTAAACACTTGTATGAAATGTTTCTATATTTGAAATAAATAAAAATAATAGCATTATTTCACCTCAAAGCAATGAACTGATGAACTGCCACATGTTTTAAATCAGTTCTACTTGAATAACCCAATAAGTCAGACTTATCTGCTCATCAACGTCAGTATGTTTATCTGTACCTAGCATTTTTAAGCATTGTACAATTACAACGAATACATTTGAAGCGTTTTCCACGATTAAATTATTTTAGTATACAATGCATTTATGAATAGTCTATATGAAAACAATGTATATTTGTAAATAAAATAGCCTCTGTTGGAGAATTTGAATAAACCATCAGTATTTCACAAGAAAAATCAATGATGCAGAGCATCATAAGGCGCCGGGAAACTATGAACATTAGCGTTACGACAGACCGATGATTGAAAGGTCGATTGGCCAAAAAGATCGCGGCACTGATAAGCATGTGTTTCATCCGCAATTTTGTCCGTCAAACTCACCAACATGTCGGACATTCCAATAATTGTTATATTTTTGTAGTTACCCTTTGGTTGCTTGTAACCTTTAACAAAAGTAAAAGTTAAAGTCCGTTCAGTTCTACGAAATTCCTAGATTCTAGATATAACGAGCATACACGTAATGATGACGTAGATTTAGTTTACACAGTTACAGGATTTAAACGCACAAGCGGTGTAGGATAATTCAAAATAAATAAACTCGTACATCAGCGTCAAAATGTCAAACTATCGAAAATGTACTGTGAAAGAATGTTCAGAAAGGGATTACTCATACGTACATGTTTCTATATTAGTTAAACACGGATTTATCGTCAAATTTGGATGAAAAGTTGACATTGTTTGGGGAACTTATTTGTTCGATCGTTTGGTACTGCTCTCTCTATGAAATCGAGATCAACTTTAAGACTGACCGAAAAAGATTCCAATCTTTGACGGTCGTTCGTTAATGTGCCAATAGAACACAAAACGACCAACCATGAATCGAAGTGACCCTAATGTGTGCGAAAAAAGATTGAAAACAAACGGTGACATCAATTCAAATTGGCGTCCGGGGTAAATATAAAGAACGCAGTACATATAAAAAATGAACAATTGCAATTAAATATTTGAGGGTAAAATGGATTATTTTGCAATTAGAGAACGGTCAAACAGCAATGAAACGTAAACATACGGATACTATGGATACTATGCGAGCTTAGCAGCATTAGATCGAACTAGTGGAAGTATCGACTTAATGTGTGGACTCAATAAAATCGCAAAGGATAAATCAACATTTTGGATGATAAAATACGGCGTGGCCCAAGATGACCAGCACCAATGCATTGCGGATTAAACTGGTATCCGCAGACATTTTCTGTAAGTCGTCTTGGTCAAATGCAACTGTGGAAAACACAAGCAATTATCAAAGTAAGGTACTTTAATAATTTATATTATGTCATTGTGAAAGCAAAAACAATACACACTAGCAATATAATAAATAAACTGGTGTTTTCTCTTGTTTACATTAATTTTCAGAAAGCTTCTGTCAGACGGGTTTCCGTTCAGATCGATCACATCAGCATGTTTACTTACTGACACTACTGTTCTGTTACGATAGATCTTCCCGTGAATTAAACGATTTCCTAAACGGTCATTCTTTAAATTTTCAACGTTAAAGGCTGACACAAAAACTTGTGGCTTGTGCTTGAAAAACGAACCTACCGGCGACTCGTGATGCCATGTTTTCTTTTTTACGGACATAAACAGAGTAGTGTCTTTGCAATCGGTGGGCGTGGTTAACTCTGCTCTGTCGTAACGTCAATGCCATATCTTTAAGATATCTTAATTACGGGGCGTCACAACGAAACATCAATGCATGTATATACTAAAATATCTCGCTCAGTAACTAATCGCTGAACTACCGTGGCAGAGACGTTACCATATATGGAATTCCAGGTGCATCAACTGAGAAACCCATATTAACATCATATTGCAATTTAACCAGTTTCCAACACAACAAAACATAGTATGAAATACACAAGATCAAAACACACAAATTAAGTGCCGAACTACCTTACTATCTCACTGTATAAAAACGCAAAAGTTTTAAAATGTTATAGCTTTAATTAGATTTTTAGTATTTTTCTAAATAAGTATTACCTTATTTTCGTAAAGTTGATGATTAACCAACATATGCTTATAATACGTTATAATCAAAACATACCCGATATTTGAATAATGTTTCATAAGTATGCTATCTTACATGTATTTTGTACACTTTCAAAAACAAATGAACAAACACAGGAATATATGCGTATAAGATTGAAACAAATGCCAAATAAAAATATATGTGCCATTTATTGTGGGATTGTGCGCTGGGATTCTCTCATGATAATACCTGGGATTCCACGCAAATAATTCACATATACCTATATGTAAATCAAACGAAAATGACGCAACGGGAATAATTTTTCGACGTGAACATCTGTTATGCACAAGAAAGAATTAGTAAAGTAGGAACATGCCATGGTATTAAACTCTGACACTATGCACATACAATTAATAGTAGAATGTACAAGGTTAAACCAACTGAAATGATATAATAATTATGTTGAAAACATTATCACTGAATCTGCGCTTTTCGCTATTTATAGACCATTAGGTAATGATAAAATAAAACTGAAATAATATTGGATGATGCATTTACATTGCATGACAGTTTTATAAATGCTAATACGAATAAAACATCGTGAGCATTTCTTGATTGGACGTATTGGATAACTAACAATAGAAGTTAAGATGTACGTATCGAATTATGTTCATTTATTGGTGCAATGACACTAATATAGCTTTGCACTGAAGGTTTATAATTTACTACACTAATTCGAATGTAATGATTAAAGCGAATTAACTGTTCAAGTAATTTTTTTTAAAGTGTATATTTAATGATTGGTTTGACACATGATATGGTTTTTATATGAAAAACTAAACAACACGTATATGTATAGGTAAATTTTGTATAACTTATTACTTATTGTCTATTTTCTAAGATTTACATAATGGATATCATATATAAAGATAACTTACTAAAGCCATGTTTTGTATTTGTGTAATAATGATTTCATAATTCTTCCTTAATTGTTGCTGTTATCAAAAACTAGCGGACTTGTTTACGACTTTTTAGGTAAGGTTGTTTTCGATTTATATTATTGAACATTTCGAAACTACGCGTATGTATCTGTATTTATGCAACTAATATTTTAGTTAATGACAGTTTTAGACTTGTCTAATTAAAAAAAGTCCACAGAACAATGACGGCATGAGTAATGTGGTCCTGAAAGATGACGTCATCTTAATCCATATTTGAGCATATAACTTAAACTGACATACACTTCATTCTGATCGCTGTGTAGTTGGTAGATTAAACACTTTGCATTTATATCCTGATTGATTTTGTTTATATTTGTCTTCTCAGCTTCAATCGAAACATTTAAGGCTCATAAAAAGGCAATACAGATTTTGATGGAGATCTCTCGGCTAAAGCCTTTGTGACTAGTGTGATACAGTGTGACCGTATACAGTGCTGCTTAGTATGCATGGTAACCCGAACGTACGTTAATAACAACACCTTCAGAAATCAGACACTACGAAAAGTAGTGTGTACTAGTTTAAAGCAGATTGATGTGTTCAATCGGTACTGCATATGAACATTGTTTGGTAGGGGTACATCTACACAGAGCTGGTGTGTGCGAGGCTGTTCACAGACCTTGCTATCGATGTACAGAAAACACATATCCCGAAAGAACAATAGTTTGGTCCAACCAGTTGCTATGGATTTAAGAGGCGAAACACCAAGATACAATTTTAAAACGTATACATAAGAGCAAGTCTCGCTCAAGCCAAAACCATGTTTTTGAAAGCAATGATTCCAAAGAATGGCACCAATAGCAAGCCAGTGAAAATTTAAGCCGTCAACTCAGTGATATCAAACAGTGTCGGGTATATGACCAGCATTGTATGCAGCAATGTATATGATATGCGTTTAGTTCGATGGTAATTTTCCACAAAATATTCTCGAGGTGACCATCATCAAATATCCAGCCATTCATGCAGTTTCAATGATATCACAATATTGAATAACAATTAATAAACATTGATTCCACTTAAAACGATCGATAGCCAGTGTGGAAAAACACGTACTGAATATATTATCAACACAGCCAACTAATTAAAGCATGCAAACTAATCTGGAATCAGACAGCAATATGGCCTCTGTAATACATACAAAAAGAACAATACTAACGCATAGTATCTTGTCATTGAAAACACCATAATTGCGGTGCGTACAAATACTCAGTATGCTCATGTGATCATATCGTGCAATATGTGGCCATGTGTTAAACACAAGTGTAATTCAAATATAATATCGATTGGTTATTATTTTCCTGTTATTTATTAATTAAATATTGATTTTAAACTATTGTATTAATCGTTCTTAGTGTGTAATAATACCACTGATACATTTCGAAATAAAACTGTCTACCATTCGACAGGATAAAGTTGTGTGTAGTAAGTATAGAGGAAGATAATATTGTTTAATTGTATATACCTGGCATTTAATAATCTCCGGTAGCGCTAGACTAAACTATTTATATCGGGTTTACATGTATGTATCGTCTAAAGACTGTGAATCACAATGACTGTGGTTCGATTGCTGCCAGTTTTTACCCTTTAATCATTTTCTTTAAGTTTGACGTCACTTATTCGCATAACATTTTTTTAGTTATTTATTATTAATTTGTGTTTATACTTTGTTTTCCTTTTTTATTAGTGTATTCATTTGATCTACATAAAAATCCATTCACAAAGACACTGTTTCTCTCCCTCCTTTGTCAAAATTGATGTTGATGATGCGATTCCCTGTAATAACGTCGGCAAAAAAGGTCATTAAATTTATAAACAAATATATTAATTAAACTAAAAGTGCATGTTTTCAAATTCGAAGCCAAAACATAACGCTTAGAAACTGTGTGTACTTACCACTGCACTACAGTATAAACTGTTACGTAGTAGGGATTTAATCAAAGCATATTTATATCTGAGTCTCCCATCTGAGTGTGTAGCTTAAAATAGATTTACGTAGATACACGGAATATTCATGAGTGCCCGGTCAGTAAAATCGCTCAACCGCGAGACACTTATTTGGCAACAACGCAATGTCGAACTTGTGTATGTGACAGAATAGGGAGTTTGGAGTCAAACAGTGAAAACAGGTTTGATAGTTTTGTTTGGTAAAATAAGTATTATGACAAAAGTACATTGGGACATTTTTTGCCACTGTTATCGTAGCACGTAAGTGATTTCAGCGATTATTGCACACCTCAGACGAAACGAATACATTAATTATATGTTAATGTTAATCGTTACAACATATCCAATGTTAAGGTAAAACAGTAAAATGAACTGTTTTGAAAGCTCATTTTTTACAAAACAGCAACAACATCATGTTCGTTAATACACTCGCTTTTCTGATTTTTTGTTTCGAAATAAACTAAATAATTTATGAGCACGTGACTTATATTATACAGGCTTACTTGTATGCGTATCTTTTGCCTAAATAGTGTATTTATAAAAATTTGTTTGCTATATATATACAATTACAAAACTGAAACATCATCCTTTGATCATTTTTGTATTTACACTATTAAACAACCAAACCAAATATTATAAAACGAATTATTATGGCGCTCATTATAGTTCGTGAACTAGAACGGTGACATAATTTATGTTATTTTCGAAGTTATTTAAACAGCACTATTTGCACAAGTGAAACACTAATTCCATTTCCTTTGGAATGTTTTACACGAGGAGTACGTATTGCATCTCTAATTGATGAACTGTGCAGACTTTCGTCGTTCTAATTGTATTTTTCAAATTGTCACGTATAATGTGTTGTCATAAAATCTTGTTAACACATGTAAACAGTGTTTGTATAATTGTATAATATAAGTAAGTAATTGTATACCTTTTGCTAAAATATCAGGTGAATATACGTGTACCTTTGGATATTTGAACACACAGGACTTGTGTTTACCGTTTCATTTCAGATTTTAGGTACATTGGGTATGTCAGTTTTTATATAACCAAGAAAAAAATACAACACGATATTTCATGTACTATATATATTGGATCCTTATATATACCTTTTCCTTTCTTAATGCATTATGCAGTAATAACTGGAACCTTTAATGCAATAAAATAGCTCGTGGAACAAGTTAATATTTGATCTCACACAACTTAGCATTTGTTAATTAGCAAAATTAATGTTATTCAAGTGTGTGTCATATTCAGAGCATTGCAATAATTATTATGCACGGGTTTCCTTCTGCAGTAGTTTGCATGGTGCAACTTCAGTTTCACTCTCAGTAATATGTATGCAATTATTAAATTCACATTTCATATGAAACGACAATGACACAAAACAGTTTTACTCAAACTCAAACATATTCTGAGACTTTAAAACACTTCTCATATTTTCATACTTGATATATATATCTTTGAAGATAACATTGAACTTCTGTATTCGCACAATCCGCATTCATCAACTCTAGTGTTTGTGTTTGTATTAATATAAACACTTTAGTACGTGGAATTTTGAAAACCCCACGATTGCGTTGCATTTTAGAAGATATCGCGTGTTTATATCAAAGGCGTGGAACTCAAATAAGGGCACCTTCTTCCTGTCACCCAGTGTTATCTTAGTGTTTAACATTATTATATTTTAGCCAAGGACTGTAAATTACAACCAGTTTTGTTGGTACCTTTATAAATAAAAATCGATCGTTTTATCATTTAAAATCATATAATGTATAGCGAATATATTTAGTGTGAATGCCTGACTAATGATGTTTTGAATTATGCACACACTACAATACAATTACAGTAAGTGTAAGCAATGCCATGTAGTTATGAATTACATCTTCACTTGTATATCTTTATATTCATTAATAATGTATACTTTTAGCACAGAGATTTTTCACTATATCTACTTATCCTTAGCGAACGTGGAACACTTCTAAATCCCTATATCCATTAACAAATTATCAATATTGTTTGGCAATATCAACTATATCAATGCATTATATTAATATATTAGTATAACAATTTACCAATTAACAATGATTAAACATTTTTTCACTTTTGATACATTAAGCATTGTGAACGTAATGTACTAGAAGTCTGTATGTACGATTATTCAAAATACGCAGATGAAAGTGACAATATAACTTGAAAGCGGACATATAACATTTACCTGTCCAATGAAACACTTACAAATCAACAAATACCAGATTCGACATTATCATCGTTTATTAGTGTAACTGAAAATAAATGTCCAGTCAACGTATATTCATGTATTGGAGTTTCAGGCTTTAGATCCGACAACTAGTTTCTGATTTGAATGAAGCCAATTGAACGCTTTCCAACAATGGTTCATATTAACCTTTCTTCTATTTTAAATCGAAGTATATGGAAATTAACTGTGTCGGGTTGTTTCAATTTATGTCAGAATATATGTTGTAATATCGAACATTCATTAAATAGAAAGTTACCTTGTCCAGTTTATCGATTGCATATACATATAACCACTATTTTACTGCTAAATTTCAGAGATCAATGTCACATACGGCGTTACATTTAAGGCGTTAAATGAGATCAAAGATGGCATAAACGTTACAATAAAATGCACGACTTTCTCAACGGATCTGTTATTTATATTCACTAATTGCACGCACAATGGGTGCACATCTACAGACCTGGCGGAATGTGTGTTCAAAATATCGCATTGTATGTTTTATGACACTAAATATTTGGCATCGTATGACATCCACAACACTGGCGACGGTGCGGAACTGATACTGATAGAGTTGTCGCACAAACAGTATGGCACCTATACGTGCATTGAGATACACAGTCCAGAAAATAACGACAGCTTATCAATTGATGGCACAGGTATATCTTATGTTAATCGTACCATCAATGAATACATGCATTTGAAATGTTTGGTTACCATAACGTATAAAAATAAAGTATGTCTTTTTTAAACCGAACTAAATGCAGTGTGAAATGTGTTTATGAACCGAGTTTTGTTTATGAACGTGGCTAACAAAACACCAGTAATGTTATATCCACTACTTATCAAGAACATCTCATTTTAGCTCCAGCAAACTGGGGGGCACATTTATCTGCAAACAACATTATCGCCATATCGTGTGCTGCTGGTGGTGGTGGTTTTGTTATTTGTGTCGTGGTAGTGGGTATCTTTTGTTGGCGGAGACAACGCACTAACAGTGAGTACAAATATAAATAAGGTACTGTTAGATACACATACAATTTTATACCATTTATGTTTTATAAATTTTCCAAAGAAGGCAAACCACTACAGTAGATCGAAGCTATTAATATATATATTGTCCGTCTTACATGTGTGTTATTTATTTTCATAAAATCTTAGAATTATAATGCCCCAACAGTGACAATATAAAATGTTATTTCACCAATAAAATTTGATATTTCACTGAAAAACACACTTTTCATTAACTGAGAACTGGCAATCTGACGTAATGATTATTTCTCAGTTATATTACTTATTATCGTCCTCTTTTAATGATATTTAAGTCAATTTGTTAGTATTTGTCATTTTATTCTATGTTATTATAATAAAATTACCTGTTATTCATACTTTTTCTAACATGAAACTATTGTGCATACAATTTCTTTTTCAAAGATGTTTAACATGTTACAAAATGTCATAACTGTAAATATTAAAGCATATGCACTTAGTTCTCCAAATAATCCTTGTCATAAACACGTACACGATAATAGAAATATACCTGCGGCGCGATTCGAACACACGACATCCGTAGAAAATTGTCACGCTAACCATTAGGACGAAAATGGATTGCATGTAAGTCATTCATTTTAGCGTTATGTTAATGATACGCATGCTTAAAATATATCGAAGAATAGCGATACATTCATTTATAAGTTTTGCCATTCCATTTAGTCTGTATAAATACACGCTCGGGGTATAAATGTTACACCCTTTTAGATATAAACTTCAGACTTCATAAATGAATTGATTGTTGTCAGGCGGAGTCTTGTGCACAAGATTTACAGCGAACCCACAAAGTTTGCCAAATGCGACGAGCCGATTTGATCGCGAAGCGCAGATCGATCGTTAGCGATGTCACGAAATTTCGCTAATTCTCGAGACGAAAATTCGCGATTGTTGCGAACTTTCGTGGCGAATAATTTTGTCCCGCCACGAATCGTGACGAGAGAATAATTAGTAAAATGCAGAGCTAATCGCAGTATTTTGACTTAGCGGTGAATGAATAATTATTGTTAGAAAACTCTGTGGAATTGATATTCGAATGTAATCCTTGAATCATATTAGCGTCAAAATCATTCATATTTAGATGCGACATTTGTTGCAGAAGATTTAACATGAAAAAACAGCATTCACAATAAACGTGATAATGCTCGTGTGAAATGGGTATGTGATGGGGTGTGTTTGTTGTTTGTAAATATGTTCCGTGTTTATTTTCACGCCATGCTATTTATTAGATCTTCATTCATGTCAAATATTTTTGCTCTTGCATTGGTTGTCCCATCTTCATTGATAACAACATAAATGCACACATTAACTAAAAAAGAAAGAACAATTAAAGATTAAAATCGAACGCAATACAATACTTCCTTGAGGGTGACATTGCGTCTTGTTAACCCGAGGCAACACTGCCGACCGAGGATTTAGCCGAGGTCGACAGTGTTTGTCTAGAGTTGACGAGACGCACTGTCAACCTCAAGGAAGTCAGTATTTATTTTATTATACCGAACAATCCCGTATCATTTGCGTACCGGCCAACATAGCGGTTGCGGAAGACATTGCCGGGCGACATATCAAATTGTTGCCCGCTGCAGTTTATATGCATTATATAGAAAAATAATCAAGTGAGGTATAATAATGACAAATATTCTACGGAATTAAAGGACCCATTGTATAATGTGCATGTATGTTCACAAAATTACCATGATCAATGTCTACAATGTGCTAACCAATATTTTTAAATATTAATAATTACATGTACTGAAAAGGAACATTAATCATTGATCGACATTAATAACTTTCATTATAAATATACTAACTGTAATAAATGTATGACTTAAATAGTGCGACTTTTTATGGAAAGGATTTGGTAAGAATAATTAAGTTATATCTAAATGTATCGGGTCATAATTTACAAACATTATCAAACGAAACAGCAATAACAAGTAATACAATACTACAACATATACTTTAGTAAGGTGATACAAGGCATTAAATGGATGCTCGTTTTTCGTGCCTAAATTTTATCAACAATAACAACATTTATAGTTGAGTTTATTATCAAGATGTATGTGAGCGCAAATATAATGATTTGCTAATTGTCAAGAATATGTTCTTACGCATAGTGTCACTCTTTGTTTTTTAACCCAAATTAATAAAAACCAATACAGTGTTTATTGAAAAACAAAAAAGGCAGTTTCAAGAGTTGTTTGCTAGCTTTAGGCCTTCACGACCCCTGCCCGTTTAAACAATTAAGAACCGCTATCTCAGATCAGTCCACTGTCGTACAACATGTGCCCCCGGATCGGTAATTGAGAACTGGTTATTCGATGCCATCTTTAAAATACATATAGTATTATGATATAAAGACTGAATAAATTATTGCTATGTACTTCTATCTTACGTGTATATAACCAACTTCAATACAACTCAAGTACATGATTATTATAAAACATAGTGCCAACACGTCGGTGATTTGCATCTTTATGATAATTATAAATACGATAAAATTGAATATGCTGGTGCACGGGTGAGAATGACATATAATGTACATGTAAACAAATAATCTGATTGGATATTATAACAGAATGAATGTTCGAAATAATCACGCCCACGAAGAATAAGATAAGAGTGCGTTTTTATAATCATCACAAGAACCCCGTATACACATTCACATACCAATCGGAATAATTAATTAACGAATAACTGATAAATCATTGAAATGGACATCAGTTAATATTATTGTAAAAGTGACATCAATTTCAAATTAAGTGAATTAGTAAAATGTGGCATATACGTAAACGGGGTGATTATTTGTAGTGAACAAAAGAACAATCAGTGATTTATAATTTTAAGTTGATTTTAATAATTATCGTCCGAATTGTAAATGTAAACCTAATCGTATATGCACATTATATAAATTCATTGTGACTTATTCATGCGTTTTCACTGTTTTTTTATTAATACGATCAAATAATAGTGCTTTATGATATAATTATTTATTAATAATCCGTATTATCAAGGAAACACAATTAATATATCTACAGTTAACATACGCTGTGCGACACACACTGTAGACTGTTGCGAAAATACCGTAAACACTATACAACTCTTAAATGTTAAAGAGCAGATGCACATACACATATAATGCGAATCGCGACGAAATTTCGGGGCATATTCGTAGTTAAATCTCGCGCTGGGGCCGCCCGCCATATTTCGCGAATCGAACTATATATATATATAATAATTGACACATTTCATTGATTTAATCACTGAATGTTCACTTCCTTTAACATGCTCTTGCACATATAATATGGCCAGTATCCAGCGGGATCTGATGTACTGTACTTGGTTGTTTTCATTTGATACACGTTGCCGTTTAATGTTTTTATTATTAATATTTATGTCACGGTTATCATGCAATGATAAAGTTAATGCTGTGTAATATTATTTTGTAAGTTATACACTATTTTAATATCACTGCTCATTTGTGAAAGTCTAGTCATTAATTTACCCAATTCTGTTCTTTTTTCTATTTCGCCCTTTGACAACCTAAATATAAAAACTCGGGCCTACTGCAAATCGTTATATTTAAGAAATACTGTTTTTCTAGTATAGATGCGTAGGAATTAAATCACGATTGCTAAGCACGAGTTAGTTGATACAATGCATATATACTCCTTACATTGGGTATTTCGGCAACACGCTATGATATAATTATACTATTTCTATTCTTACACGAGCTTAGTCTGTATTTAAAGGCTCACGAAAGATAACTATATTTGATCTATACTCCGCCGATCTTTTTGAAAAGTACACTCACAACGCGATTTAGGGACGTCTAATAATTCACAACAATTTAATATGCCGTCAGCTTCATTGATACAATTTGAGCGAATTACGTCCGCTTTATTAGTGCAAACAAAATAATCAATATGACGTCATCTTTATTGATAGCACAATGAACAAATAATGTTAACCATCGCAAACTTAAAGAATATTAACACAACTTAAATTGTGAAGTATATAATAAATTAGTGGTTTTATCGCGCAACATAAGGAATAAATGATTTGGTTTGTTTTGCGGTTTTTATATCACGCGTTTAAGCACTTGCATTTAAGTGAATCCCTTTCTTCGAATTTCCAGAACTATTTTCATCTACAACATTAGGCTCCGCGCCTAATTTGTTGCAGAAAAGTCTCTTGTACATTTCCTTCTTTCTTGGTGGAAAACTAGTCGCGTGTCATGTTAGAATAGCCTTTTACTGTAGTTTTATTGTATTATATAAGATATATATATATTTGTTTTCAATTTAGCTTCCGGTTGTTTCGCAAGCAGAACTCCGGGCACAGAATCTGGTAACAGTTTTGCTGAAGGAACGCAAGATCAGCAGGTGACAATCTTAATTCCAATTTAGTTAAGGCTTTCGCAAAACGGTTAAAAATGGTCAGATAACACGAAGACTTATTATTAGAAACAAAACTCAACACACAAGCAGCTTTAATTACACATATTATCCAGGATTCAGTTTACATCAATGTTTAAGTCGTTTATCACATAATCTTTAAAAAATAAATAACAACGTTTTGTTAACAATTCTAATCGCTTGTTAAAGATGCTTAATGATTTATTGCAACTCATATTTTACTAGATTTGAGAATAAAGGTCTTCAAATAATTCTTTAGAATCACCAAGAAAGTCCAAATGCCACCCCGCACCACTCAACTTACAGTACAAACAATGGTGGTATAGAAACAATAGATATTATACGGCCGCTTTTGAGACCCCCTAAGAAACCACGCAGAACAAGCCAGAAGGGTGGGGCAACAGAGGCTCCAGCAAGTGGTAGTGATCGAAGCGGAAGTATTATGGTCAAATGTCGAAGGTCAAAATCACTAAAAGATGTTAATGTTGGTAAGTTATCATATAATAGTATCGAATTCAAGTAAGTTGACATTAATATAACAGAGAAAAGAACCATATGGTAATTGTGTTGTATTGTTTTATTTCAGGTATACGTGCAGGTGTGTTTGGCGAACAAAGCCCGCAATACATACAACCAAGGAAGAGTAATTCAAATTACGCAGCAGCAGATAATACAGACATATAACACATTACGGAAGAGAAAACATACGTTGAAGTGAAATGCGACCATTAAATGTATGTAGAAGTCAATGAATTGTATCTATAACAATACAAAAAACAACTGGACATGTTTTCATCTCGTATTTTGTACATGTTGTTAGATTAAAATATGGATGAATTTGGTATCAAAGTTTTGCCTATAAACTGAACTAATCAATAAGTGTACTGCCCAAATAACTGATAAATCATCAAAACGCTAACGTCATCCAAACCAAATTCATCAATATTTAATCTAACAAGATAAAAAAAAAAACGAAATGAAGACATATCCACTTTCTTTTTTTTTCTATTAATATATACAGACACACAATATATAACATACATGTATTCGCATAAGTTAAATTGGCTAGCACTGAATAAAAAGTTATAGCCTATTTGAGCACTCGCTTAGAATTGAAATATATCAAGAATCTAGTCCTGTTAAAATATAAAGACACGACTGGTAACGGTTGGAACGTCTGCTTATGAAGCAACCACATTAACAGTATTATATACACATATACATAGAAATACTCCCCTTTATAAAAATTGCTTCCTTTTTTTAATAAAAATTACATTTTACTTTCATCTCAAAGACATTCAGAAAAAAAACACTTTACCTTTTACAATACTTATACTGTAAAACATACATATATGATGCTATCAATATTAAACGGCCGCCGAAAAAAAAAATGTGCGAAACCGAAATTTAGAAAACCTAAGTACCCAATTCATTGAGATATTACTTTTTTTTTACAAAGTCATCGCTAAAATGTTTAATTGTGATCAAGAATCGATGACCCCCATGGGAATTTTGCAAACGTAAAACCGCGTTCTAACGTATTGTATATGCTTTACATTTCAATTTAACTTTACCACAATCGTTTTATATAAACAATGTTCAATATTGAAATATGTTCATTCTCAAAATACATTTTAATTAAAATTCCTTTTTCTGCTTTGTTGTATTGGTGTTTATGAATTTGTTATGAGGGATGTGGCGTTGATTATGTTGTTGTTGTCGTTGAATGTTGAATATGTGTCCTTAGTAGGCTGATTGGTTAAATAAACCTAAACATAAGTGAATTTTATGTTTGCAACAATGTATCTGAAATATAATATTCCGTATGAATAATCGAGAAATCCAATGAGTTCCAATATTCTAATGCTCTATATAGCAAGAGACACAATGATTCCTTTTGACTAAGCAAGAAAGGCATAGACAGTGACAACATATAGTCGAATTTTCAATTAACGCCGATCTTTTCTGCGGCATTTGACACAGAACATACGTGGGTTGTTCCAAAATAGCGTACAACTTGTACACACGAAGAATCATATGGTACTATTTGAATTTAAATTTGCACATGCAATGCCAGTATCCGTTCCGTTAGCATACTGAATTAAAGTTCCATTCATAATATATTTCTTATTTAAAATGTAATGTGAATCTGTGTGACCCACACTGTTACATATTGTAATACATATTATGACAGCCTATGTCATATTCAATTTGTATCGGTTGTACATGCAATTCAGTGTTTACATGTAAACCATAGATTATTCTTAAAACTTACGTCGGTGCTGTTATACATGTAAACAAATGTGCATTTTCAAATATAACTGAAACAGTATTTATTGCGGAATTTGTGTAGCATGCGGTTCTACATTGGAATGAAATCTGCATGTAAAACGAACGTAAAACAGATTGGTTTATACATACTGCGTTGAACGCGGAATAACACCTTCACAAACAATAACGGCATAAACACATATTAAAGCAAGTTGGGAATGCATTAGCGAATAGAAAATCGGTTTAATTTGACCTTTTAAGATTTGTATCTTCAGAAGGAAGCAATGTTACGTATACACCGATTCGTGTCTTTGTAATTTGTTAAAATCAAACGTTTATCATACAATCACTATACAGGTAAATTGTCAGTTTTTTTAAAGTTGAAGGTCAAATTGTGTGTCAGATACACTCATTGTTCGCCCAGTCAGACACACGTAACATTTGTCCAATCAGATAAAAGACAACTTGTTTAATCAGCAGGCTTTTGGTTTTTGATGACAAACATTACGTTGCAAGGTCACCGCAAATTGTAAATGGCAGATGTTACTATGCAGGACACTTGTCATTGGTAAAATTCACACGTATGCATTGTGTTTATAGAGTAGGTAAGATCATAATGATAGATTATAATAGATATTATTTGCTTTGTCATAATCAGAATACATAGGCATGCAATCAGAACTTAAGAAAACGAAGTGTCAAAATTATTGCACATATGACCCCGTCGTGTTCTCACAGGATTAACTACAGGATCAAGATCAGTCAAAGCTGATCTTGATCTTCTAGCTCAACTGAGCGGAATTTTAAACATATTTTATTTTTGAAATTACGTTTCTTTTTGATAAAATAACACGATCTTGTGTTATATTTTTATTTAAATATTCATATCAGATAGGAAATTAAACACTGAAAAAGAGTTCATACTTGTTTCTCTCTATATATTTAACCAAACAAATAAAATTGATCCCGATTTAAGTGAACGTCATTTTTTAGCCTGAATCATGAAATATCTGGCTCAAGTTCATCTTGAACCCGAAAATCAGGCTCAACTTTTTGTGAAAACGGGGCGTAATGAACATTTGTAAAATATAATAATATTTAAAATAATACTTTTTTTTTGGAAAATGTAAATACGGTCAATATAAACTATACTGTATACAATACAAACAAATGTGCTGTGTGCCTAATCTTTTAAACCGGAAGTGTGCTTGGTGTGAACTCGTAACGCAAACACGATATTTTATATTCGACAAGTTGATCAGTTGGTTGCTTGTTTAAGTATGAAGCACCAACATAGATGATGTTTCATTTCACTGTAAGTGAGAATAACTCAAAGACAGCGCGTTAATGTTTCACAATGAAAGCGTGTTAACATTCCTTCAAGTCGACCATGTGTTGGGAACAATTTTATATTTTACTTGGCCTTTTGTAATTTTCATGTATACATAACAACAGTTTCACGATGGTAAATGTTTTTTTATTTTTTTAAATCAAACGCCACTTGTTGTTATTCTTCATGTTTTAGTGCAATTTATGTCATAACAGTAAGCTTTTTGTGATGTTGTTTTTGCATAATTTCATCTACAAACTGACCGAGAAACGACATAAGGGGTTAATAATAGACATGTTTTGATTACATAGCGGTTTTTGTCAGTTTCTGATAATAAAACACAAACGTATTAATAGCTGTTTTGCAGTTTAATGCGCGTGCCTGTCGCAGAGAGAATGTGTATGTCAAATTGTATGTGTTTATCAACGAAATAATGTTAAAATTCATGAAATGAATCACGCTGTATGCCTTAATCTTCGTTACGAAACATACACATGTTGTCTTTTCGTTCTACGCGTCAGCTTACAGTGGTATTTGTTTGTAGACCTTTTGAATAATGTAAACACGAATTGCGTCAGCAGCTGTTATATTACACAGACATCACCCGTTTGTAAGTTTTATGCGTATTTTGTAATGCCTTAATGGCTTAGTTTATTTTGATTAAATTTAAAATTTACTCTTAAAACAGGACGTCTAAACCAAAGTATACTACGGTACAGTTTATATCTGAATTAGAATCGATGTCCAATGGTACTCTATTTATAGTAAGTGTAGATTTAATAATTGCACACATTGCATCTTCTCAAAGCGTCCAATTATTATTTCACATATTTCACAATATAACGAATGCTATATATCCAATGCGAAATAATACTCCTGAAACTGAACGATGTTGGCCGTGAATGAACAGTTGTACGGAATATGTGTATTTATAACTGGCATTTACTTGAACGTAAATGTGTAATAGACCTTCTGATCGAGTGCTTACAGGGCCGACTTTTGATTTGCAAGTCATAGGTTCGAACCTGTATGTTATGCTTTCTTTGTGCAACATTTAACATCTAACAATTTAACATATTACTTTATTAGAGAAATACACAATGTATATTTCTAACTATTTAAATTATTTGGTCCAAATGCCTTAGTTTTTGCAGTTTAAACGTTTTATGGCACAATAGTGTGTTATATCCACTTACAATAGCTATAGTCGCCGACGCAAACTGGCTTTTTGATGAAAATTGGGTTGAAAATGTATTTTCCTTACCAGTTTCCATGGTCGGGTTTTGAACAGCATTGTACAATTTTAATGGCATGCTGCCATTAACGGCATGACCAGCTTACCTTTAGAATCATTTCAGTCGTCAAGACCGTCTTGGATAGCAAGGCAGTCTTCTCTTTTCAATATATGTTGCAGTAACTTGTATGCGTTTTCTCGACCATCAGATGTATACAGTTTGTCCAGAATTTGATCCATATCATCATCGCTAATTCATTCTTTTCAGGAGAATCGCTCAATGTGATAAGAAAGACGGAACGAAATTCTAGCAACGAGTCTACATCATCAAATTCCGTTTGTTTCGTCTTCGAATCATCCAATGGTTTATTAAACCAGTCTAGAACTAACTTAGTAGCAAATGTTGATTTACCGGTCACAGGCTCACCTTGTATAAATATTCTTCGAGTTTTCTTATCACCTGTGTAAATAAGGTCTTTGTATTTTAGCACTGCATCGGTTTTCCTGTGCGACCCGTCTTTTTCGATAATTAGTATGTGCATCTTTGGTGAAAACATACAATTCCCGTAGAAGTGTGTCAAGTTTAGGCATAAATGGTGATACAGTCACGTGGCTCAACGTATAGTCATAGTACTTGTTCAAAAGATCAAGGAGTTCTAGAAATATAAAAGGCATATCAAACTACTAAACACTATTTTAGTACTAATGTTTCCAGTTATATTATCATGTTTTCAATAAAATATTATGTAAATTATATAGTCCAAATAAAGTTAAGAACAGCAATACAAACACCGCACATTTGACAGAATCCTGTTTTTCGTTCATTTCATCGTGCCTCAGAAAGTCGAAAATTCTGGTACTCTTGTTTACATCCAACCTTTGAGTTATTTAATGGTAATTAAATTAAATTAAGTATTCTATTCCATTGCTGTTTAATTTTACATGCGATGTTATGAGGTCATTCTTTATGAATAAATCTGGGCAAAATTTGAGGTTCGGGGCCCGTTTACCGGTTTAAACCACCCACTGCTTTGAAGTGACCGTTTCCTAGGTGGTGACTCACGTTTTATGTATGTGTGTTTTGCGTTTTTGTTATGTGTTTTTGTATTGTGCTTTGTTGTTTTAGCAATTGGTCACTTGCCGCAAATAAATGATATTATGAATCTCTAGTTTCGCTTTGTTTCTCTTGCATGTATATGACCAATTGGAACATTCCTGTTGCTACATGTATCGAGCATGAGCCGTATGCAATATTAGTCAAGCATGTTGAACATTGTAAGTAGGGAAACCAAGAACCAAGAATACTAATAGCGTTGTAAGCAATACATTTCTATAATTTATATTATACCAACATTTGCATAGTGCATCCATTACAATTGTTTATGTGTTAACGTTTGGACATGAAATCTTAAACGCAAAAACTGCCAAACACAACTAGTCCTTCATAATCCAGAGTTAAATTATGAAATATGTTCACTCGACCTACGCTGGAATTATCAGGGTACCATTAAGTTGCGTTTAAAACGTTAGAACTACTTAAGGTAAAACATGCTGTTATTGTTTAAATGCATATCATTGGTCAATGACATTTTTACACCCATGTTTTGGTTTAACAACAAATCAAGTGCTAATACAACACCGCTGCAAACAACTACGCACAGCATTTTGCTATGCTCGTGTTAATGCAAAAGATATTCATAGTTAAACATATAATATACACATTTTCTTATATTAACCATGTTTATTTATGCGTTGTTTGCGTTACACAGTATATATGTTAGAAATAATGTCGATGGTTCAGTAAAATTTTTAATTGGAATAGTACAGTGTGCATACCTTGCAAGTCGCGTTTGTAATCTTCCTTTGCCTTGTGTTTTGCTGCTTGGTCACTGCGTTCACTGATATCACCTGCCTTCTCATCTAGATTCCTAAGATAGGCGTCTTTTTTCTCTTTCATCTCTTGAATACCTAGTTTCATAGAAATATCTATCGTCCACCGATCGCGCTCACATTTATGCGAAAGTATTTTTGTTGCTTTCCTTTCCAATGTTGTTTGTGCATCTCTCAAATATTCGCATAGTTCTTCGTGAGTAATTGAAAACCGCAATTTCTGCAACTGTAATAGCATATGCATCAATAAATTCATCCATCGATCCAACGATTCATCGATCGATCCATCGATCCATCCATCCACCCATCCATCTATCCAGCTATCCATCCATTCTACATCCAAACATCAATGCATTAATGAATTGTGTTTTATATTTGATTCGTGATTTCATTGCTGTGTATTGCGTTGTATTGTTATAGTGTCACTTGCCTTATATGCATGACAATGTTTACTGAAATAGTTGTCTTTGTACTACTGGTGCAAGTGTATAATATTATATTTGTGAAAGCACATTATTAGAACACTCACGTTGTTTTGTTTAGTGAATGCAGAATTGGCCGAGGCATCCTGCGCTAGGCATTTTGGATCTGAGAGAAGCGTCGTTAATGTATGGATGTAGTCTAGCAGTTCAGCATCTGGAACCTTATAGTCGGAAGTGTGGCGAACCTTTATACCTTTATGGTGCATGCCTAAAATATAGATATTTTTATCAACCCGCGTACAACATTACGCGTATATAGATAGCAGGTTTCACCGCACTGACAACAATACTAATTAGGGATTGCAGATAAATCGAAACGGATGACGTTTTCAGTGATGTTTTGGTGGATAAATAATATGGTAACATATATGGACACAAAATACATATACTATTGTATATGATTTACAAAGCATAGATAGATTCCACTTTAGCGGTCCCCGGCAATTCTAATTGTAAACAACGGTTTGCGCATGTGTCGACGTTGCTACGCATGACTTGTTTATTTCTAGTCAACCGCGATTTTTCCCCAGTTCGTAATGTATTTCTTGCAAAAATACGTATCAAAACGGGATGAAAAATAGAGCCACACGGCGTTTAAGTGTTAGCGGGTGTGTGCGGGCGGTAGACTCCATAATAAGGCATTCTGCTAATTAACAGTTAAAATTGCTTCGTGGTTTACTGCTAAAAGACATATGCTTTCACTTTGGACATGTATATGTGCAGCTGCTGGCTTGAAAATGGGCTGACTTTAATATTCCTTTATAAGTGTACCAGGTTTTGTGTAAATACATTATTGTAGTTTATGGGTTTTACGATATAATTGACATCATTTGATTTGCAAATCAAGTTTTACCTCTTTTAATCGGTACAATACTTTGTCAACAACCGTTTTCAAAATGGCGGCCGTTAACGAAGAATGCCGGTGAATTGGAAAACTATGAAATTGTAAATTTTTCACAAAAATCACTAGTTTCGGTTAAATGTTTCGTTTTTCTGTCGATTTTTCGAAATGTATACGCGCACTTGACTTGGTCCTTAGTTACGTGGATAATTAAAGTATTTCCGGGGACTGCTAAAGTGGAAGTTTTTCCAAAGCATTATGTTGTCTATTTCACCGCAGGTCAAAATTTATTAATACATTACATAAAGAAACTATATTAATGCATGTGTCGGCTTACTGTGTCGTTATTGATTATTTGGACGTTTAGACAGTACAATAATTAAATTGTGTTGTTTTTAGCTCAGTGTGAATATCCTTTTGATGTGTAGACAGACACTAATCCAACCTGGTTTACTTAACTTATTCAAAATGCATTCTGGAGCAACCGTTTTTGGCGCAACATTGACAGAAAGACTGCGGTCGAAATGTGCACATTTCAACAATATGCTAATCACTCCATTGAAGTCCGTTTTCTGAACTGAAGAAACATTGATACATCCGTCTGAAGGGAGAAAGTATTTTGCCACTTCCCAGTAATTCGTCGCCCATAATTCCGCTTCAGTGTTTTTCCAGGATGGTCCATTGTACCTGTGATAATCAATAATATTTTTTTGCTGAATTTTGTAGCACACATTTGATAAGCAGGGACTGTAATGTAAAGCTGGTGTGCTGTGGAAATTGCAGTTGCCTTTACGTGTACATATCTTGGTTGTAGTACATTTAAGTACGTTTTATATAGAGCATTTTCCACAACTTTTCCCAACTGCCGTGTGCACATTTTGAATTTCATTGTCAACAAATTGCTCTAATCAATCCTTTGTAACTTTCAGCGCAATCGACCAGTTTGTGGTTTCCTTGTCTTTGAACACATAGGTGAAGTCAGATTTGGTTGATGTAGTACCCATGTCTAAAACGAAAGAAACAAATCCAACATTTATTGGACATGACGTTCAAACATGTGAAGGTCAGAACACATGAGTTGGGAATGAGATTAAATCAAGTGCGTGACTACCAAAATGATAATTCTCCAATAACTCTAATGGTTTTCTAGACACAGTGAAAATAATTAACCATGAAAATGAACGTGATTTTGTCATGCTCATATTATAACAAGGAGTACTATAAATTACAACAAAACGTATACGTTTTATGAACACACAAATTTTACACTACACGCTCAATGATCGCAATATCGCGAAACAACTTTAAAGATAACCTCACATGCTTGTAGATGTCGCTGATGACTTAAATATACCTCATGGGACTTAAAGATCTTCGCATTGTTCATGGCAAGAATGATTACAATTGCGGGATCCAATAATTGCTTAAAATAGAAAGAATTAACATCTATAAATAGCACGAACCTGCTAAATATAAATGACGGAAAATGAGCAACGGCTTCCCTATTTACTATAAATATAGATATGCTTCATTTAATATAATATTAAAATTAAGGCAATCCAGTATTAAAAGAAAGCATTTCAATCCGTTAAAATTACAAAACACATCGCCAAAGGGTGCACATGGTTCATATAGTCTATACCTGAATTTCAGGTAGAACTAGATATCGTTCTATACATACACTCGGCTAGTTTTGTCAATACAATGTATGTTACAAATGTACCTGCATTTTATAGGATATAACGAAGCGTGAATACAGCACAATTTTGTGTTCACAAATACGTTAAAAAGTGTTAAATAAGTTAATTTCATGGAGCAAAAGTACGGGGCAACAATTACCACTGTGCAATTAGCCTTTCTCTGTCGCATATCGTCTTCCACTATCAAACGTTCAAGGTGACCTGTGGTATAAATAGGCTCGTCGTAGATAAGATGTCAAAGCAAATGGCTATTAATAAGCCACAACCCGTAGTACAGGGTCCTGGTCAGCGATTGCCTAATGTTTAGTAGAATGCTATATTAAAGACAATATGTATTTACGTTTGTACCTTAGTGTGTGAATGCTATTTTGGGTTTTCTAAATAGTTCAGCGATTGCCTAATGTTTAGTAAAATGCTATATTAAAGACAATATGTATTTACGTTTGTACCTTAGTGTGTGAATGCTATTTTGGGTTTTCTAAATAGTTCATGCTTTAAGATGTCAGGGGCAAACTAATGGTACAAACTAAAGTCGCATGCTAATGAAGTATACCTAGACTACTTGTTTACGCTATAAGGTGATACTTTCAACAAATAGAATGATGTATGCTACGTTAGCACCATTTCCTATTGATTTCAGACTTTTCCCGGCACCATTGGACAACAAAATTTAATGTTAGAATACATGGCATCGTAACTATTAATTGAAAAAAATATGTTAAATCTAATAAGTAGTCATTATTTCGTAAAGATTTTCGACTTTACCTTTGCATAGAGAATCAATTCGACTTTACCTTTGCATATAAAATCAATAGAAACTATTATCAAATCTTCTGTGTGTGATAACCTTTCATTGCATTTGACTTCATTTGAATACTATAACAGACATTACATATATATATATATAATATTACATATTTACAAATCAAAGAATGTTTGTCTGCACACCGTGATTGATATATCAACTGTCTTTGTTTAATTAATTAATTTTTTTTGAAAACATACAACGCTTGTTTATCGATATATTCGATTGTGAGGTATTCAAAACATGTCATTTTATTACATCGACCTGCTTGTATATGTCCCAGACAAAGAATCATGTAACTACTGTAGCGTTGAACACATATTGTAGTTTATATATTTAAAATATCGTTTAGTATAATTTATGCATCTACATTCAAGTTACATTTTTTAAATAGAAAATATGTACCTTTCGTAAGGAAAATATGTTTTAAACCTAAATTATATAACACTAACTTACTTCATTTCTCTTTTGGAAACGAAAGAACATTTTCTGAAAATCCTTTTCGATGATTTCAAACACAATAACTAATTAAATGTAAATTGCGCGCTATCGAATGTTTTGTTGCTAATGGTGGCGGAGAAATGGCAGAAGACCGTGAAAATAAATACGCATAAAGTTATGAATGTATGTGCAAGATTGTATTGTTTGAGAAGGTTTTTAATTGGTCATTGACGGAACAAATCAACGACGGATTCCGCACTCTTTTAACGAATTTTAATTCGGGGATTGGAAAAGGGGAATGATGTACCGAGCGGTATTGTGAAAGAGGAAAGAACTACGACCGAAACCTCTGCTGCCGGTGTAATGTGTACGTATTGTGCAATTAAACCCGCTAACAGGACAATGGGTTTGGAAATACAGGATGTAAGTATAAAACAACGACAAATACACTATTACTGGAAATGTTCGAAATTCAATTAATATAGCTTACGTTCTTGAGCAAGTATTTCGGTGAGCTGGTTCAATTTTTGATTTTAGTAATGATATTCCATAACTATTGTAAGGAAATCAAACAATGCTCGGCCTCGGTCGGCAATGACAAATGTAGCGCATGCGTCAAAACATGTTACCTAGCGCAAGGCTTACTGTAAAGGACGCTAGTGCTTTAAGTATATAAAAAATAAGTCAGTATTATGTACTTTACATATATTTCCAGAATGCAGATAAGTACAATGAAATCCTTTCACGAATGAGAACTGGTATTAGTCCTGGACAAGTCGGTAAATTAAAAATTGTCATTAGTTACTCTCGTCTTTAGACAAAATGAAGCCAAAATGTAATCATTATCAGAACTAGTTCAAGCTTAAACAGTTCTTTGAGAAAAACATTCAAAGTGACATTCATTGAGTTCAAATCAATATGAATTATATACAGATGATGTTGACATTACATTAATAAATTAAATGCTTTATCATTTAAAGGGACTTGTTTACATGTTTTTGTATGTTTAAGTATGCCATGTTTTGTCTTAACATGACATATGTAAGCATTGATACTACAAAGCTCAAGTATAATGACGAGAAAAAAAAGTTGGCCCCATTCGGCCATTCCGACTTGTATATATGTATCTGCATTGTTTTATTTTATGTAAGCGATCCAGCAATTTTAACGTAAACAACAGAAACACTCCAAATTATTCCATCGTTTAGCGTTACAACCGCTTTATAATTTTATCAATTTTCACTGATTATTTCCCATTACTCATTAACAAAACAGTATTTATAGTATATTTATATGTCCATTGTGTTTCTTCGCTCCTTTATATATACTATTATTTTATTGTTTGAAGAAATGTGTCAATTGTCAAATCTGTGAACAGGTCCGTTTAATGGGACTCTGCCATCAAAATAATATCTTGTTTATATTGTTTTCGGAAAATGAAATGTGAATTCATTGTGTAACATATTTTTTAAGTTGCTAACGGAAAAAAGAAAAACATATTTACACAGTGTATATAGTACTGGGAGATAGGGTAAGGGAGAGAACTGCTCACTCTATAGTTCAATTATATTGCTTCGAGTTCATTTAGGTGTTAATATTATTGGGATAAATGTTCGCTTTGTTATAGCAGGCTTCATTTCTCATTTAAATGTAAACGAAAGCACAAAATATACGTAGGCCCTAAATATGACACCCGAATAAGTCAATAATATGTGAGTCACCGCCTAGGCAGGTATGCCAGACTCGATCCAAATGCAGTTGAAAAACAAAATCTCGCACTGGACATACATAGATTTGAATATGTTTGAACATACAATATACACTTTACATATCAAGTAAAATATTAAAAAATACAACAAATGAAATACATTTATAGTCGTGCCAATCAATATTATATGTCAAGGATTACTTAAAAAAGGAGTTAAAACTAACTTTTATTTATATTGTGGTCATTGAGATGTAGTGCTGTATGACATACGAAGATATCACATTAAAGTTCACAATAAAAAAGCTAAATATAAGTAATAATTTGATAGCATTATACTAAAGCTCATAATCAATAAAAAATTGTCTCTGTAATTAATTAAATAATAAATACAAACTTATCACAGTATATCACACACGCATATAACATATGAGTTATCAAAACTGTTCACGTGTTTGTTTTTATTTATTTCTGCATGAACACTTGATCTACTTGATGTGCATACTTGTTTTGTTATATAATATTCTGCTCAAAGCAGATTAAATGTATTCAATGGATGTATCATCTTTGTGTTCGGCAAATTGATATGTGTTATTGTTAGAAACTAATAACTGGCGTTTGGATCATATGAATATGAAAACTACTTATACCGTACATGAAAGAGTGTCAGTTATTCCTATTTTTACATAGGCAACATGAGTTTAGATCGTGTGTATGTAACCATAATCACGTCTAAATTATGAACGTTAATTTAACACAGGAAATGTAAAATGATATTTTACGATTTTATGATTTTATTTTAACTGAAATAATTAAATATAGAATTAACCTATTGCTGTTGGTTAAAGAATATGCATCATAATGGAAGTATATTTGTGTTTATTTAAGTCAATATTTTATTTATTTTTTTATTGTAAGTTTAATGACACGGACGGAAGAAGTTTGATTTCATATGGACCCTACATTTAACTATAGGAATTGTATATATTTGGAGAATATATGGCATATATATTGCAAATATGATGTTATTGCAGTTATAGATGTATATTCTGACGTCCAGCTTTATGGCAAATTGTGGTAATAATTGATATATTATGTGTGTATTCTTAAAAGTCTGATAACTTTGTCTCAATTATCCCAATGTGCGTCCTGTAGTTTATGTACCGTGTCCAAATCATTATTTTCAATTAGCAACATTTGCACAATTTACAACAAGATGTGTGTCTCAATATGTTTAATTGATGCACAGTGTCATTTTTAAAAGTTATTTTATGTAATATAAACTTATGTTTGTTTTTTCACATGTTGCCCTGACTTTGCCCACATCAATTAGTACATGTATACAGTCATCAGGGTTGTAGATGACCGCCCGTCTTCCGATAGCGTTCGTGAACACATTGTGAGATTTGTACCTGTATCAATAATGCTTATAAGTATATATCGTAAAACATTGTAGCTAGTTCACAGCTGATAGGTAAAGGTAACATAAACATTAAGATTACACAGTGGTTCAAAGGTTTGATAATGTGCTCAAACTACAGGTTACATGTACTTTTCTCAGCAGAAATCAATAATCAAGCAATGCCTATGACTAGATAAGCCCATTTTACTATCGTAGTACATATTACACTGTAAACTATATTTGATTGTGTATGCTTGACATTATTATTATTATTATTATTATTGTTGTTATTATCATTATTATTATTATTATTATTAAAAGTTATTTTATGCAATATAAACTTATGTTTTTTTTTTCACATTTTGCCCTGACTTTGCCCACATCAATTAGTACATGTATCCAGTCCTCAGGGTTGTAGATGATCGCCCGTCTCCCGATAGCGTTGATAATCACTCTGGGCGATTTTGCACCTGTATCAATAATTTTCATAAGTATTTATCGTTATATATTGTAGCTAGTTCACAGCTGATAGGTAATGGTAACGTGTTATACGTCCCATTCCAAGAGTTAATCAATACATGTACATTGTATCTGTTTCAACATTAATATCACACTGTGGTTCAAAGGTTTGATAATTTGCTCAAACTACAGGTTACATGTACTTTTATCAGCAGAAATAATTAAATCAAGCAATGCCTATGACTAGATAAGCCCATAGACTAGATACAATAGTAATACTATTATAACTTAATTGACAGTGTTTTGAACGAGTGTATGTAATTGTATGCTTGTAATAGACGCATTATTTGTACTGTCTTTTATATTGCATATAAACCTTTTTAGAACTATAATGTGACCACTTTCTGATGCATTGTTTTAGCTGTGTTTCGTTAAGAACAATACGTCTTGATGCTTTGCATTGAAGAAAAACAATGTGTGTATAGTTGTTTTTATGTAATTATAAGACATGTGTACATTATAATATGTTGTTTATTTTTCATCTCTAAACACGACAAAACAGAAAACGTAACATAAACATAGTATAGTTATGATGTTTTAATTTGTAAATTCTATGATACGTTATTTTTCACGAATGGGACAATCGATAGAAAGCAATGGGCAGACACTGAATGTAGATTATGACTTCCATTCAAACAAACAAAAAGCTGGTAGAATGATGTTCTCTGTAACTGTCGGGTTTTCTTAGGTATACCTGACTGCTTATAAAATATGCCTGCTGTACAGTACAAGATTACGTGTACATTATTCTATGGAAGCAGAGGCGGCCATTATGAAATGATGATACAATAAACACTAGCCTTGATACTGGTGCAAACATAATTCTCTGAAGACTATATACGAAGAGCTTTGTTTAACAACTCGGACTTTTTTTCTTCTGCAATGCTAGTAAAACATTTTATACACAGAGCTCGTCAAATATAATCATAAATATGTACGGAAACACTATCTTAATGTATGAAAAGGTTTTGGTTCAAAATACTAAAACTTGTGTAAGCTACAACTTACACTTATACAAATGTAATGTGTACTTGTATATGCAGTATAGAAGCACATGTGATCGAAAGACACATATAATAATTACTGTATTTGACTGAAATGCAGATAATTTTACATGTCTGTGGTGTTCCGGTGGCTTGTATAGCTCCAATGAACGCGCATAAATAAATGACATGCTGATCAATGACGCCATACAATTGAAAATAACATGTTTTAACGGCACCGTCGAGACTATAAATGTCTCCCAATTTCGATCCGAAAGTTTCGGAACTATACAATACTCAACGAACGTAAAAGTAGTCCGTTTTTTTTCCACCCGTTGAATACGGAAAAAATAGTGTACAGTGTGAAGTACGGAAAGTCTATATGACCAGTTATTGTTTTTAAATATGCAACTTAATGTTAGTAGTTGTATTATATAACGGTAAAATGCGTTTTCAAACATCACATAATCCTCGTCTTAATTAATCAACTATTACAAAACATCACTAATCAAGTTTAAATATACATATCATGTTGTGCATAGAAAGTATACTGCCCTAAAAACACCAGAAATAAACCTTCAATATGCATACTAGCTCGTTTCATGCTTGTTTATTTCTGACCTCACTCACTGTATGTGTTTATCTCAGCTGCATCAGTCAGGAAGAACATAAGTAATTTGCGGCAGTATTGCGTAATACTGTTATGCATGGCCTTCAGTCCATAATATAATAATAATATAGAGGAATATCGCAACCATACTATATTCATAGTATAAATTAACACAGGCAGTTCGTTCTGTGTAATAGCATTGTTTAGCTTACTCTGGATTTACAATGATTCATATCAGTTTCACTTAGTGACCTATTTAACTATATTTACGCGGTAGAGGTGCTGTTTACAGTGAGGCTGGCATTTACAATGGATACGTCTAGCTTTTATACAAGAGGCATTAGATTGGTGGAAGTATAATATACCGAAATTTGAAATCTGCTACAAGGTAATTAAAGCGTAACGTTAAACGTAATGCGCCGACATTGATTTATAAATTCGTTGTAAGGATAACGAACAAACGATATCATTACATCAATTGCTTTGCAATATCATTGGAATATAGTATGCATAATGAACGGCACTTATTAAAATCGATTGCGCAGCAAGCCTATCAAAGAATGTTTTAATCTTACAGATGTTACCCTCACCTGACGAAATAACACATATTTAAAACTGTGTTGTGTATGTTAATATAATAATATAATTGAGAATGTATAGCAAAACAAAACTGTTATGTTGACAGATCAATACACAGGCTTACACAGTAGTAAACACAAACTAGACATAAATCGTGTTGCATAAGTTTTTTAAACATATGTGTATGTTTGAATTCAAAAAAAATATGCGTGTGTTATACTGGAGATTATCTCGTATATGAAAGTAAACACAAAACGTTCTAATTGCGCGTATCGAATATGCCAATACATATAGTGGAACATGAAAATGATACATGTATTTTTTATGTGACGATGATGCATTGACGCTGTTGCGTCGGCCTAACAGAGCATTATTCAGACTGAACTATGCGAGTATTCGTCTACTACCTATTGATTGCGTGTTTCTCTATATGTGTCACAAATGTCTGGCAATTCCAAATCACATGCACATGCACCTTTGAGGCTTGTTGGGAATGTTGTACATATACGGTTCTCGCATACGTTTTTTGTGGGATGGATTTGCGCTTTTATTAGAAGGATCTCAAAGAAATTAACCGGCATGAATTATGAAGCAATATAACATTACATGCTTGGCCTGTATGGGAACATTCGCAGTTTATTAACATTGGCTACCGTCTTGAATACGTCCGTTATGCTCGTCATTGAAATTGTTCTAACTTTGTTGACGTACCATTAAGTAATTCCATATAGAGAGTGTTTTGAAATAGAGGTTATGGTTAAACCTGAAAGCTAAGCAAAATGATGTTTATACTATTTTTTAAATACACGGAATACACGCAATGTATGATTTTGTAATAAACTAGTCATTGACTATTCTTAAAATTGCAACAACTTTTTGTGCCCAAGTGTGCGGGCGGCGGGAGATCTTTGTCCGGAGCATAACTTCGTCCAGCATTTATGGATTTTAAATAATTTGGCAGAAGTGATAAGCATGATGAGGCGAATTGAGGCGAATTGTCGCGCGTAACAACAAAGTCATTAGCACCAAGGTCAAGGTCACAATTCAAGATCAAATATCACATATACGAAATCAATCCTCACAACTTTGTCCGTAAAATATATATTTTCCAGCATTTATGGATTTTCAAATAATTTGGCAGAAGTGATAAGCATGGTGAGACCGAGTGCCGCGCGCAAGAACCTGGTTCCTAGGTCCAAGGTGAAGATCACAATTCAATGGCAAAAATCCTATATAAGAAATCAATTATTACCACTTAGTCCTGAACATCGTTGTCCATCATGGGTGGATTTTCAAATAACTTGGCAGAAGTGATAAACATTTTGTGACGGAGTGTCGCGCGCATGAAACAGGACCCTGGTCCCAATGTCAAAGTCACAATACAAGGTCAACGTTTAAATATACGAAACCAGTCCTTACCATTCCGTCCACAGCATATCTTTGATCTGCGCATGGATGTTTTTTTCTTTCTAGTGATTGAATCTTTACCCATAAAAATGCTTCTTTGATGGGCGTATCTTTGTGACATTGTCACTCCTGTGTTTAAATTGTATGTGCCTATAATCAACTATTTACTAAGTTCGTTGCCAATAATTATTTAATATAAATGTGAAATTGTCAGTGTGTTGACGGTTTGTGTTTCAGTAATGTAAGGCGTAGATAAAACACTCATTGACAGGAATTATTCACGTATTGATAAAATATGTGCTATTTACCTAACATATGCGCTTCAATGGTGTTTCCAAACTGTAGATAACCAAGAACAGATGCAAAAGGAGTTGCTATTCATGTTCATTTGGGCCTTATACTGCGTGTAAAATACAATCATTGTTTTCGTTATTACGCGTAGCATCGAACATGTAATTGGTATAAATCATGGAGAATCTGAAGAGAAATTTCACTAGTTTGAAAGACGTATGCATATTTAAAGGTGTTATTTATCTGCAGTTGTTTTCCTGTCCTCAAGACAGCTGCTGTTATAAAATCGTAATATTTCTTTAATGGTTGTAACCCATTCGATATTATTTGAAATCGAAGTTAGATCACTGTGTTTCATTTGTTTGTTATGTATCATTAGCAAATGATATTGAAGTGATTCGTGAAAGTCAGTTTATTACAAAATACAAAATAAATATAAAAAAAAGCTCTGCCGTCACTGTTAGTAAAATATACATACCATTGTATTTGAAACGTTTCAATGTTAATACGATGATTATAGATAAGAAAGGTGAGATAAGTGGATACATTGAACAATGACTTACAATGTACAGGTCTTGGTATAGGCAGATGTATTGTAAAATGCAGTTAATAAATAGTTCATCTATATGAGGTTGAATTTCGATAATATTCTATAGAATGCAGAGTCTTAGCCTCATTTTAAACAAAATTTAAACCGACACACGTACATAACAAACAGATGATATATTATTGGCACTAAGATATAAAAATATAAATAAAATATAAAAGCAACTTTTTCAAATGCAAACACAAAACAACTCGTATATTGCAAAAACCAAGCAAACACAAACAAATTAATTTATTTTCAACAAGATATTATATTTTATATTATATTATGGTAAAGGTTTTTATCGATCGAATTTTTTTATTTGCAGAGAAATGGCAAACAAGGACGTCGATATTAGAACATTAATTGGGGAAGGTAAACATGTGCATAATGACTAGACGATTATCTCTGTATAAATTGCATAAATGTTTGTTTGTTTTTGTTTAGTTTAGTTCAGAAAATTACTAATATTGAAAAATTGCATAGTGTGTTAAATTCCATACGACATGCTGAAATACAAGATGGCATAAATTCTGTATGATTTATTTAATGTGATTCCTCATGTTGGACCCGTTATTAATTTCTTAAGTGAACGCAGACAAATATTAATACAAAACTGACACAAAGGCAGAGCAATTCAAAGCGATTCAAAGCACAAAAAATGAACGAATTGTGATTTTTACTAAAAATGTAAATACTCAATGGTTGGACGCTAATCAGAATGACAAACATTTAACATATGAAATACAAACAGACACTACAAATTCGCAATCTAGCACTGTGAGGTTGATAGTTCAGGTAACCGTCATACAATACAGGAAGACTCCGTTATTCTCGGTGTTAAACAACATGCACATTCATATGTTTCGCTGTAATCCCAAGTGCGCATAGGTGCAATGGCCTCAATATGTTGCGGACGTTCATCTAAAATAAAATAACTAATTTTTTATTACACTTAGTATTATCATAAACAAACAAACACGAACACGTAAATGTTTATTAAATAAACACACTATCGACATTGTTTACTAATATCGATTGTATTACTCAGCAAACCTCTTTATCTTCAAAAATGTGTGTACCTTTATTGTTTAAAGAATCGTTCAATTCCACATGTTTGTAAGCTACACAAGTCAGATTTAAATTAGATTTTGATAAGCACTGATTATAGTTGATTAGACGTATTGGCACTGAGTCATTCAGTGAAAGTTTTGATTTATCAAATTTAATTATTGTATGTTGAGAGATTATGCTAATCATTTGTACACGGTTTCAATATAACGTGTGCTAGGTGTTTAATGTAGAGAGTCGAGTTTTGTTAGCCGTTAGGACTGGACGCAGGTGCCCGGCTCGTGATATGCATTTTGTTCAGTTGCAGTGCGGTTTTAAACATGTTCCACTATACGATCACATACTTTGGTTTTATGAATTAAAGATATTTATGAAATAATGAATTGGCTTGTTATAACCATATCTTTTTTGTAACACGACTGTAATATAAACATGTATATATGCATTGAAATGTTATGTAGAGTCGACAGCTCTTTCATAATAAATAGTTAAATATTCATTTTACAGCAATAATGGTACTTTTAACATTTATCCCATTGTATAAATATTTTGGGGCTGCTTGTTATTTTTGCCGCTAGATATGTTGTTAGTTTGTGCAAACATTAAACGTTAGCCGATTTATAAAATAATAATAATAATAATAATAATAATTACTATACTACTACAACAACAACAACAACAACAACCACTACCACTACTACTACTACTACTACCACTACAACTACTACTACTAATAATAATAATAATTATTATAATAATAATAATTATAATAATAATAATTTTAATAATAATAATAATATTATTATTATTAATACCAATAATACAACTACATAATGTGCATTTTGTAATAACAAATATGATAGATTTTGACCACCATAACGTTGAGACAATGAGCCATATTTGATGTTGAGTACCGTCTTCGTGCTGTTTTGGATTTCTTTCAATGTTGTAGGTGTAAGGAAAAAATAATAGGCTAGCGTTTGCAACAGTGCAATTGTATGTTTGTGTTGCGGTATTTACGAACAACGTTAGCACTAAAAATGCTTTGAGCACTTTTTCAAATTGTATTTAACGATAGTTTAGGCAACCAAAGTTGTTTCCGCAATCACAGTTCACAAATGAATACATGTAGCATTTAACATACACAAGCAGTATCAATAGCAGAGAAACCATTGTTAACATGCAAGGTCGGTTTTTATAAGTTACCAAATCCCCCCCCCCCCCAAAATAAAAAAGTATAATGTATCTAAACCTTTCGTTATAAGGCTATATTGAAAACTTTGAAAATCTTCTTATGTCAGGAACCACTGGTTGGAATTTTAAAAAACAAAACAATTCACTGTTATATTTCTTTGGTGTTTTTCTAAGTGAGTTTCTCAAATGGCTCCGGTCCGTTGGAAAATATTGCCGCCAGGGTGTGAGGTCATTTTCTGTATAAGGCTATATTGAATAAGTTGAAAATCTTGTTAGAAACCTCTGTATTTATTTCGAAATAATTTCACAAAAATTTTCCTTGGTTTTTTCTCTACCAAAGTAACTCGAATGGTTCGGGTCCGTTATAAAACATGGCCGCCTGGTTGGCGGGGAAATTTTACCTCATACTACTATGGCTTTATTTAACACTTTGAAAAACAAATGTCGGAATCCAGTGGTTCGATTTCGACAATAATTCCAAATGGATATATTAAAATCTTCATGTTAGAAACCACTGACTGGATTTCGAAATGATATCACAGACACTCCTTACTTATTATGCCTGGGGAGCGATACAGGGTTCCGGTAGGCTAGTTGGCATTGTGTTCCTGCAGAACCAGATGCTTGCTGGTTTATTTTTCTGTCATCATGTGAATCAGCAATTTGTCTCAAGTCAACATACATTCCACTTGCATCAAGCTGTGGTACGCGTAGTGTGCATTGGTTGCCTGAAGCATCGTGTTCGCTCTCGGCACTTTTTCTGTTTTCTACGTTGATGTTGTTGGTTACCTGATTATATAAGGAATATAGTGTAACAGTTAAAAGTTATGCATGCTTTAGAGTGATTAAATTAATGTAAAAGGCTCCAGTTGCATCATGCATGTTGACATAACACAATACAGATGAAGCCTTCGATGCAAATGCTGATCTGTTGAGCTCGTTCTCTTTTAAGCACTAATGCATCGTGTCGTTGCATAGACTGGCAATCACTTCCGTATATGTGAATTATTATTACACGATAACCTGTTTAATGTAGGCGAGGTGTACTCATCATGTACACGCGGATAACTTTATACAAACAAAACAACAACAAGAAAGGCGCAATTTACATCAGTTTTGCCGGTGCCTATGTCATTGCTAATCTCCTCATGGTCTGCATCAAATCCCATGCCATTGCTATCTGCTGCCTCATCTGTATAGTATTCAGGGTGTTCGCCGTGTGTGTCGTCTTGATTTCCATTGACAATCTGAAAAACAGAGCATGCATTGTAATATGGTCGTATGTTGTGGCACAAACAATTGCTTAGTACATAATACATATCGTATTTATTTAGAGAAATACGCGAATCATCACAGTAGCTCACGTAGATGCTTCAATTAAGACACACTACCTTATCAAGTACAATAAACAATAGTCGATCTACGGATAGTAACATGACATTACCTTTGCAAACAAACAATGGGTTTTATCATTCTTAATGTATTCAAACTGTACAAAAAGCGAACGAAGTTACATAAGCATGTTAAACCGTAATTGTAGTAGTTGTAATTATCTATCAATGAATATGGATATTTTGGTTGATTGACAAAACATACTATGCTACTTAAGTTGTATGCGCCGTAATTTCCAAAGCAATATAAATTCGATAAAGACAAGTAAGAGTCATTGGACTAATGCAACATAAGGATTAACTTTCAATATTGCCACTGTTGTTTAATTCTTTCTTAACAATAGTCTCCTTTTGATCCATTTAGACAAATTCGTAGTCTCGGTCAGTTGTACCAGTGTGTGGTAATAACGGTTTGTTAACTCCACTTTGCCCATCCAATTGCTGGTATCCAGTGTTATATCCGTTTATCTGGTTCATTGCCTGTTCTTTGTCAGAGACAATTGGTTCATTCAGTATTGATAATAAGTGCAACCAATTGTGAAAACACAATTTGAACTATATAGCACAGCAGTGTGCATATAATCTAACATTAGTGTAACTAATACAGGTTATGACTTAGAATAACTATCATGTTTAGTTATTTTGTTTGCACAGCAAAATACTGGTTATCAATCGATATAGTGTATTTTTATGATACAGTAATACGAATTCCGATGAAATAGTAAGTACGTGTTTTCAGTTTTAACTTGATCTCTGCGATTGGCGTCCTACATCACTGAAACTGATAGAATGTATAGATGTGTGTTCCTTTTCACTTTTAGCTCGCATGTTATAGTTTAGATCAAGACTAAACAAATATCTTGTGGGGAACGGGTTGAAATTATAGTATTAACCTAGTGACAGGTTATACTCTGAATACAAGCTGTGTATAATTAAGCGATTGTAGTGTTTACATACTAAATAGCAAGCACTAATCTATGCATATCTTATTTATCTGCAATATGTTGTGCCTTATTATAATTGTTCTAATTTGATCTAGGTACGCACATGTTAGTCCTTTAATAATAAATAATGGCAGCGTTTATTAAATCTCATTTAATTTGTTAATGGACGTTCATGGTTCAAATTAGTCAAGATATTAAAAATGCTACGATGTTAAATTGTTATTTTATTCAAGAGTGGCCCTTTTAAAAAAATGGAAATGACTGTAAGCAATGTGACTTCCAAGAAAGAAACAAAAACAGTAGACCTACGTCATTTAAGTTACGTCATTTTTAGCAAACACATGGAGTGTCAAGCAGTACAGTATACTGCATTACACATTGGATATTTAAAACATTTCAATTAGACTATGTTTGTTACAGTTTACTTTGGTAAGGAGTTTACTGGGGGATCAGTGTAGTTTATCTCTTCACTTCCTTTAATAATAAACGCGTAGGCATGCATTTCTTTTCAATACATGCACCAACTGAATTTTTTTACAGTCTTTCTGTATATGCTGCAGGTGGTATGGTTATTTGATCATTAAAGCACCATTGATATTTCCAACGCTCATAGCAGGCTACTTTAAGTTTTGTGCATCAGCACACTAAGGGTATTCAATCCTACTGCAGATATCGTACAAAAACAACGTCATATTTAAAATAAATATTATACGTGCTTGGTTTCGTTTGTTAATGTGTCCATGTTGATGTTTCTATTTGAAATATGCAACGCGCCATTGATCTGCAAGCATGACATTATTGAGGTAGTTTTGAAATTAAATGTAAGTCACTTATATGTTACTCAACCAGATTCTGAAATGAACAGTCCGAAGAATTATCAATAATTTGTTAGACCACACAGTGCTATTGTTAATTGTATTTTGTAATGAGTTATTATAGAACATACTTAGATGGAAATACATACTTATTCACATATGTACAATGTACATTGTATTACTGACCACATAGTGCTACTGTTAATTGTGTATTATGTTGAACTTTACTCGAGCCACTTGACATGAGCAGTCATCAGAACTTAATTGGCGCTGTAAACTAAATGTCAATTTATCCTGTTCAAGTAACTATATAACACTTATATTGGTACGTAGTGAACGGAACACTAAATCAAAGTACGCTGGACACAACGCTTATTATTTGTTCATGGGCGAACTCCCAAAGTCATGTTTTAAGTTAAACTTCATTCATACACTATCTTATAACATGTGGCTTCATTATATATACGTGCATATGTCCAACAATTCCACCCAATGACAAACAACTGCTTAATTAAGGCAACTAGGCAAAATAAGCATGCAAACGAAGGTATCAAAAATTAGCTACATTATGTCATACATTGGTGATATTTTGGGACACTGATAAATACAAAGCAATGCACGTCTTTGTAAAATGTGCATCATCTTACATGATACATAGGAAGGTTAATACTTAGATGTCTTAATTTATACTTTTTATTTGTTGGATACCCGGTATTTTATTAAACTGTATAACTGTAAAAATAAAATTGAGAACTACTGGTCCTCCACTGTTTATTGACCCGCGTGATTTTGAGTATTTTTTTTTTTTTTAAGGACACACCGTGTAGACCTGTCTATAAACGTGATGGTATTTATGGTGTGTTAAATAAATATATATTATTCCTAATAATACAATGTATGTATATGTTGTCAGTAGTTTAACAATTTTAACATATACTAGTAAAGTATTTGCAACGTCATGATTGACTGCGTTATAAGTTCGTATACGTAGGATGGTAAATGCACGGTTCTATTATAATGCACACACACAATAATTAACATTTAAAGATTCAGAGCACCAAGCTTTGCATGCATATAATCAATAAAGAAAGTACGTTATTGCTATTTTCACAAAATTTATACAACTGAATATTTGCCTGCACACACACGTAGTTTGGTAAATAAATATTTTAAGGGAACATATTGTTAATCACAACATAATTACCCCAATAATGTTTATGTTGTAGTGATTATACTTCTTAATATGTTTAAAATCTGTTTAGTCGTCTATTACCAACAATTTAAGTTTTCAGAGGAACCTCAGTCAAGGTAATCGTATTGCTGAGACATTTAATAAATGGTATTTTTTTAACAATGGTATCAGTGTACTGACTGATGCTCTACAATTATGCGCTTTGTCAAGTAAGAGAACTGTAATGAGAAGGGCACTGATATTAAACTATTTTAAACACAATAGAACTGCAGGATTAAATATTCTGTCAAAACTGTTTTTGAGTATGACACAAAAATACCATTATTTTGTACTACATGTATATACTAATTTCAGCTATTTTGAAAAGACCACAATTCTAAGAAAAGTAGAACTTCCTTCTACTGTACTCACCACTTCTTGGTAATGAAGCTTCATATAATTGTCTTTACTTCCTGCCAGTAGTTGCCTAGAAATAGCCCGGACAAGCATTGCACTATTGTTAAATTTAAGACATCTTAAAAGCCCCATAACTCCAAGAAAAAGAAAAATAACTGAAACGGAATGTCCTGATTCAGTGCACACTTCCTCTTGGTAATGAAAGTTTCTATAAAGTGTTATTGAATTATGGCCAGTAGTTGCCACAAAATAGCCCTGACAAGACTTATACACTATATAGTATTTCCAGACATCTTCCATGAATATCATTGAAATAGTTCAGTGCACATCTCCTCGCGGTAATGAAGCTTCCATAAAGTTTAATTAAATTATAGTCAGAATTTGCTGAGAATAGCCCAGACGGAAGGACGGACGGACAAGGCGGCGACTCTATGTTCCCCCGAATAAAAATACGAAAATCTGTAAACAAGTCGCTTTAAACGTGCAACGTACCTTGCACATGTGTTAGTTTCTGTTGAATTGTAAAACAAGAATTACGAAAAGATAAGTAAGCATATATCTATTGCGTTGCGCAGCTGGCGGAGAAGCGAATGCGTAGGCAATCGATATAGCAAGATATGCAGGCCAACGATGGTTCCTATATGTAATTTGATGTAGATTCGTGTATAACATATAATAAAAGGAAGCAATTATGCTATATGTTTTGTATTAATATTGACACCATCTTAACTTGAGATTAGTTTCGTTCATATGGATACTCGTACTTGGCTGTTTATAAAACCTGACTGCTATTTACTGATGAACTAGATTACATGTACGATATTCTCTGGTATCAGATGCGGCCATTGTGATAATGGATCGAAGCGCGGTCTTTCAGACTACGTCAGACATAACGATCCGAAGATGCAATACAAAGTCGTCAGTTTAACAAGAAGGACTCAATTTCTTCCGCAAGGTTAGTAAGAACACATTTTCTATTCGTTCGACATGACCGCGTATCTGTACATAAAACAATGTCAACATATGAACGGCTTTAGGTCAAAATACTAAAACCTTGCATACAAAAATAGTCTGCTTAATTAAAACGTACATATACGTACTTAATAAACGTCAGCTTGTAAATATAGTATTTGGACAAATGTGATAAAAGGGCACGTATCGAATAAGTACTTGACTGAAACGATACGTTGTTGAGTATCCTCAAGGCCCCTATTACCGGTGTAGACGTATCACCGGGGTATTCCGATTTTCGTATGTTTATCATGCCCAGGATAGTCATATCCGGTTTCTGTTTTATCGTTCGCGCCAACTGTTATCTCACAAAAAATGGAAACAATGTTGTCCTATAATGTAGATAAATAAAGAAATAACACAACAATTATCCCATTTTTGCACAAATGATTGTGTTGTTAGACATAAAATCTATCCATGTTTAACAATTACATGACAAAACACTACATCTCAAGCTTTCCAAATTAATACATGACGTAATCAAATCACATAATGCAATTACCTCATTTGCATAAAGCTGCTTATCCTACCACACAAAACTTCTAACCATTTTCAGATATCAAATTTCAGTAAGAAATGTCAACTTGACCGTGGAAATGTAGGAAGTCTGAAATGATTGTATGTTTATTTTGTTTCTAATTGCAATATATAGCTATTCGAAACAAATGAGAACACAATCAGTTGAGTCTGTACAGTGTTGATTTGATTTTATAGGCATATTTAGAACAAAACCGTCAGTGCAGAGTGCCTGGTTCACATTGAGGGACAGAAACTTTTCAACCCATATATGCAACAAGTCATGTTTTTTCTCCATTAAAGGTTACAAATATGAATTTAAAACGATACATCATAATCTTAGTTGTTTTCTGCAATACTCAAAATGAACCAGCATGCGGCAGTTTAGTGCAGTAAATATGTGTGTGAATTTTATATATGCACCGGTAACAGGTAACAACACAAGTAAATATGGCGGCCATGACATGGTTAGAAAAAGGTCAAATACACGAAATACGATATAATACACATGTAAACAAAGATTCATTTATTAAATAAAACATTTGGTTTTGTTTTCAAATATGTAACATTTATGTAAATTATAGGACCATATCCTTTCATAACTTAATTCAAATGTTAAGAACACCGGTAAAAGGGTCAAGCAACTTTTGCATAAATTGCTAGCCTAATCTGAATGTTTATGCAATGTTATACATTTAAATGGTTTACAAGTTTTTATTGATGCATGTATATTGTATTAAAGCAGTATAACAGTAAACTTGCAAAGAGGCTATACATTCAGCATATCTAATGCCAGACATACGAAGACGTGCATTGTTCAACTCACACGCAATCAAACATCAGATATAAATAGCGAAGCGTTGCTTGTGTGTATCCCAAATTATCCAGTAATCTTTTTATAAGGCAGACACATACAACTGATACAATCGGGATTCGTGATTGTAGTGTAATGTTTGTGCTTATTACAAACTAGTATGATGTTTGCATGTAAATAAATAACGGTGCGTGTGTTAATTCCAAAGTATTTAGTTATCTGTTTATGTCAGGTGTACAACAGCTGCAAGGTTTTTTTAGATTTCAATTTATAATAGCCTATATAAGCATTACAGGTACACTGATAACTGTTTTATATTCAGAATAGCTTGTATGAGCATTACATGTATACTGATATCACGTTTGCACTGTCGTTCGATTCATGTTCATACACAATCAATATAGTATTTATGATGCAATGAGTCGTCTGCTTGAAATAGCGTATCAGAAAAAAGGCAATTCCCGGTTACTAATGCGAGATGTAAAGCGTAAATAGATTCCAGATACATTGTTAGAAACATTTAATTCGCTCATTTGAGGTAAGAATACATGTACACATATGTCTTTTTGTGATACCAAATCAACCATCATAAACAACACAGCAACCCAACAAGTGTTGTCGCAGCGTAGTGTATACGTTACCAGTAACCGTGTCGAACAATCGAACAAACAATGAAATAATGAAACAATGGAGTTTTTCAGTCTAACCAACTTAGTTATTTATCTGTTCATAAATCCAATGCGTTGTGTAGATGTCTTGAAACCGAATTATTCATAATGCAGTTCCGGTGTTTTGTTATTTCAAGTACTCGATACTGAAATCCACTATCGATACTTTGGAACGTGGTACAGCGTTCACTGATTGCGAATAGTTTTCGTTCGTGTGTACATGCATATGGCAACATGCAAACTAAAAATTCTTATTTTAAATGAATTCAATATTAGTATGTCTTATCAATGTGTTTGTTGTGTTTGTGACAAATCCAAATCAGCATCTCATGTAATGTGTAATATATTGCAGAAACAAATCGAAAATATATTTGACTTTGTACATGTGTGTGACATGCATGTTGAATAATTCATTTATCCTAAACAATATTGGATCGTTATCATAATTATTACAATGGTTAATTACCACTACCATTGCAACACGCATTACAACTAAAAATAATCCGCTACGTACTACGTTACTGCTTCTAGTAAAAGTACCACTACCAATGACACTGCTACTACTTTGTAATAGTTTGTATAAGTACAAAGCGTTCTCGTAAAAATGATGAGATACTTATTAGTAGCGTATTCCTATATATACTGCATTATACATCTGTGTCTTAATATATATTTAAAAAATAAATACGAAACAATAATAATCATTTCATAAAGTATATCAAAGTGACACAATGGATGTTATTTCTAGGTGTATCGGGTGATCGTGACAGTATACGTACGGTGTGTTTCATTGGCAAAATCTCTATACATGTATTTAATTGACTTTCTAATGTTTAATTAAATGTTCAATTATCCGTTACTATTTTTATGCTCAATATATACATGCATTTATCTGTGCACTGTACACTATATCGTTGTATTTAATTTATCTGACTGAATTATCCGCTGCTGCATTGGTAGATTTATTCTTCTATACTTCTGTACATCTATACAGACGGCTTTGTCCGCCAAATCAAGCTGCAATCGACGCTGAATTGAGGCAATTAAATCCATGTCAGTGCTTGCTAACACGTGAAGTATTTCGCTAGAATAATAGGGACCTATATTAAATAGATCCGTATGCTATTAACTAGGTATTGATCCTAAATATCCAGTAAATTACTACCAAATAAGCATGACATGTAAAGACGTACAGCAGTACATTGTTTGACATGCATTATTGAATGGCGTACCATTTGAGTAAAAAGTACATACACGCATGTCAGCTAAATATATATATAAATGTTGTTATATAATTGTAAACAGTGTTGCAATCTTAAGACAGCAGTCATAAACTTGTCACTACAGTTATATTCACAAATATACCTGTAGTTACAATTTATAACGAATCTTAAAAAACATGACAGTTGTCATAAAAATGTAACTGCAGTTACACCTTTTTCTGATTCATATAGGTATGTAAATATGTATCTATAATTGATTCTATTATATAAAAATTCATATTTAAATAAATAAAATGCAATTTTGACAAATAGATATTATACTAGACGTGTTTTAATTTGTCCAACAGATGTAGAGATTAGGTTTAGAAAGGAAAGACACATGTAACAGCGGTTATAATTTTATGACGAATGCCACAAACTGTGACTGTGGGTATAACTTGTAACTGCAGGTATATTTGTAAATGTAACTACAGTTGCATATTCATGACTGCAGTCAAAATAATTTCACTACGGTTACAATTTTATTAATAACAGTTACACATATATATTTAGCTGGCGTGCGTATGTGTACTTTTGACCCAAAGGGTACGACATACTATAGTATATACATGTATACACAGATACTATTAATTAGCTTATAGTATTTATATACCTAATAAGGTAACGCCCTTACGTGTACATACTTTTCAATCTGCTTATATTCAATCCTATCCGCCTGCAGACGCCTCCGTATCATTTTGACTTGGCCTTGGAAGTTATGGAATTCTCAGAGTTTCTCAGTCGGTTGACTCTTTCAGGTCCACCATTTCAGTGTCCATACTGCGATCTGGGTCATGTGACCTCCGTTTTGAGCTTCATGGTGATTCTAACGAAGAAATTGGAAACCGAAAAAAAATGCATTAAAAAGAGTATAGGTACAGGCAATAACTACTACATATAATTTTGAATACACTATTTGTTAAGGATTGCCAAATTGGTAGTTACGTGCCTATCTACAAAACAATCGGAATTTTACACTAAAGTTGTGTAACACAACCGTTGTAGGCTGAAGTAAGCTACTTTACGTGCACGTAATTTGCTGTTTGCAGATGCGGCCATTGTGAAATACTAATACATGTGCGCACGACTCGTTCGACTGATGCAGAGATAATGTTCTGGATATTCTTTACTCAGGTGCAGAATTTATAAAGAAAATCTAATATGGTTCTGCATGGTAAATAATGAAATGTGCGTGATCTTTTCAATACGTCTCCATGTTAGGTCAGCAATATATATATATCGATATAATTTAAATGGTGCTAATTAACATATAGCGTCGGCAGTAGTAACGTTATTCTGCACACAAGCGCAGTGCCAATATGTGACTTTATTTGGGAGAGGCAAGGGAAAACAATATTTTGTAATGAATATGAAACTATGAATTGTATAGGCAAACTTTGTTTAACAACGAATATCAAAAGCCATGATTACCATGAACGATCAACAGTAATACTTTTGCAGATGAAATATATTCAGCGTGAATAATACCAGGCTTACACGCAAGTGCATTGTTTCATTCACAAGCGAGTACTCAGAGATCAGATGCTAATTGCATAACGTACCATGTATTTATCCCAAATTATCCAGTTATCTGTTTTATGTCAGACGTACAACAGCTGCAAAGGGGGTTTTATATATCAATTTGAATAGCTTGTATGAATGTGTCATTGAGTCGTTCGACTCTTGTTCAGACACAATCATTATATTATGATGCGATGCGTCGTCTGGTTAAAATAGCGTGTGGGAATTCCCGTTTACTAATACTGAATGTGAAACTGGGCATAGATTCGGGCCACAATGACTCAGAATTTGTTTATTTTACCAATTTGCCATACACCACCCACCATCAACAGCAACAACAACAACAAAAACAACAACATCATCATCATCTTCTTCTTCAACATCATTATCAAAATCATCATCATCCATCATTATCATCATCAACATCATCATCATCATCATCATCATCAATATCGCCAACAAAAAGAACTCGGCACCTTTTTAATTGAAACATATTATGACGATACAAATACGTAACGGGATACTTTGGAATATTGTACTTTGTCTATAACACCTGATTTTCCTGCATGTATACGCCAACAGTGCAGTATTATATATTTAAGCAGTAGATATGTGATACTGAATAATTGTAAAAACAATGGAACCATGGACATTTTCAGTCTGAACCAACTTATTACTGTACATAAATAGTGTGAGTGGTGTAGATGTATTTTGTGTGATAGATAATGGACTGTCCGGCATTTGTTATACAGTGACATTTCAAATATTCGCCATTGAAAGTGTAGAAATTATGAAACCGTGGTAGGCCTGTCACATATTTTGTGAATATGTATCGTTCTTGCGTACATGCACATATGACAACATCAAATGAAAAAAGTTTGTTAATTAAGAATGTGTGTGTCATTAGAATGATAGTGTTGTCTGTTTTTTTTTAATAAAGTGACCAATGAAAACCAGCATAATTAGTTTCAGTTATATACCTCGACTTTTCACAGTTAAAATTGTATACGGTCTACAAAAGCAGCTCGTTCAAATAGATACTTGACATAGTACATGCGTGATATTACATGCAAGGTGCGTGTATTAGTTGACATTATTTTACTTTTATGCAACTGCAGATACACGCTCTCTCAATGATCGTACACCACATGCAGACGGGACATAGCAAAGGGTTGACCAGGGGATGCTGTTTTACAATAATCCATTTATCTGACTTGTATGTTGCACGTACTGAAAACACCCATAAATGCTTCTTGGGTACGAAGGTCTAGTTAAATTCTACATGATGCAATATCACAACTGCGGCTTAGTATTATTTACAAATGTGTGTAATAGAACCAAATTGACGCAAATATAATTTACATAACATAAATAAGGGTTTATAATATTTGTTAAAATATAAATGTATACCTGCCAAACGCGTGTTTGGTTTAAAAAGTTACCTCCCCAGTTCGGTTCGGCCTACTTTTAAAACTGTTAAAACTGGATATTACTTCGCTGTAGGCTAAATAAATTATCTTGATAATCATCGTTTTGAGTTCCCTTTTAGGATTGTCCGTTTACAAATCGATTCACCGAAAACAAACCACAAACGATATTTGATTGCGTGACGTCTATTATAATAATACAATTGGTTATCGCGTGTCCGTTTCTTAAAAAAAACGCAAGAACAAATCATACCTACACAAGTACAGAATTCAGTTAACGTAATCACCTATGAATGTTGTGATTTCAAACGCGATACTCGTGGTAAGATGACAAAAACGCGAAATCACGTTATTGCGATCGGGAAAATAGCATAGTACGATCGTGATAACGCGATACTACGATAACGAAAACGCGATAATACAATAGCACGATGATGATAATGCGATATTCTATCGCGTTTTCACCATCGTACTGTCGCATTTTCACCATCGTAATGTCGTGATATCGCGTTTTCGTTATCGCATTATCGTACTGTCGCATTTTCATCATAGTTCTCTCGCATTATTATAATTGTACTGACGAGTTATCATCACCGTACTGTCGCGTTAGTATAATCGTACTGTCGCGTTGCAACCATCGTACTGTCGCGTTATAATCATCGTACTGTCGCGTTATCAAGGAGGTTTGCAATTGTGGTGATTTGGCACATAATGTTTTGAGTGACAAAATCACCTACAAAAGACAAATAAATCACAATTTGATTGCAAGTTATTAAGTGGAAACACTTTTTCTATCTTAGTACAGAGTCTTGATCCCTCCCACCCGGTATGCAATCCCAAGCAAGGTTTCAACATAAGGTATCTTTATATGAAGTTTAATTACAATGTCCCAATTTTTTCTCAATTTATTGAGCTGAGACGGGTGTCTTTGTATTTTTAGAAATTACGACATTGACACCATCCACGCGTGCAAGTTCTTGATATTAGTTATTTTAATATGCTGTTTCATTGCAATAGCTCAATTTGTTTTTATTTATTCCATTTTATTGAGGCGAAATTTTTATTTTTTTATTTTTTAATAATTGTGACATTGATCTCACCCCACCCACCACATATGCAATTTCAAGCCAGGTCTCAATATAAGATATTTACATGTAACGTTTCATCACACAAACTCAATTTGGTCCCGAGCATTGAGCGGAAACCATTAATCTATTCTTAGTAAAACTGATCTTGACCCACCCAATGCATATGCAGTTCCAAACGAGGTCTTGGTATAAGGTATCCGCATATGAAGTTGCATTAAAATATCACGATTTATTCTTAAGTTAAGGAACCCAACCATTGTTTTCTATTTTTAGTAACAGTGACTTTGACCCCACCTACCCATAGGCAATCCGAGGTATTTATATGTGCATGGGCACCATAAGTCCATAGTACGATGGTGATAACGCGACAATAAGATAACGATAACGAGACAGTACGATGGTAATAACGCGACAGTACGATGATGATAACGCGACAGTACGATGATGATAATGCAGCTGTGTGATGATGATAACGCGACAGTACGATACTGTGATAACTAAAACGCGATATCACGACATCACGATGGTGAAACACGGCAGTACGATGGTGAAAACACGATTTAATGTCGCATTATCGTACTCGTACTATCGCGTTTTCGTTATCGTTGTATCGCGTTATCATCATTGTATTGTCGCGTTTTCATTATCGTAGTATCGGGATTTCGCGTTTCCATCATATTACTGTGTAGTATCGCGTTTCAAATCAACACAATCATAGGCGAGGCACGAACGAAGCAAAACCGTTCCTGATAATAAGCCAGTAACTCAAAACTTATTTATAGATGTGACGTTAACACTGCCATAATTTGACTGCAATCTTGGCGAGGTAATTCCGACGGTTGTGTGCAGTAATATCAATACTGAAGTTTAAAACAAACGTTTACAATGAAGGTTACAACTCATAGTTCTAGCAGATATAATACAAAAACGGTGATCAGTTTTTAATATCATTCATCATTTCCTTCACTATCCGAATATATCGGTTAGGCTAGACGTTGTGGGTTGTGTTTCATGATTAATTGTATTACTATTATTAATATTAATATAAATATCAGTAATAATAATAATAATAATGATAATAATAATAATAATTAATAATAATAATAATAATAATGATAATAATAATAATATTATTATTATTATTATTAATATTATTATTATTATTATTATTGTTATTGTTATTATTATCATTATTATTGTGTTTCATTATTATTATTATTATTTTTTTTTTTTTTTTTTTTTTTTTATTGTTGTTGTTGTTCTTGTTATTTTTGTTGTTGTTGCACTCTAAAATGTTGATTACACTCTCTTGCATTGTAGTTGCATATCGTGAGCATTTTGGTTCAGTCGTTTAACTCGGAAACGCATAACAACAAGCTACATGAACACGCCTACGATAGCAATATCTGTTACGGAACACATTTAGAAGTTCAATTTTGCAGACGTATGTACAATTGTACATGAATACAGTAAAACTAAAATGAATAAACTACATTATGAAAAATATGATGTTTTGACAAGTTCACAGGTGTCAATCGTGTAAAAAAATGCAAAATATCAACCTATAGTGGTTATTGTTATCATATGAATATTGTTTTATAATAAACCCCTTGGAATATATTGCTAGTAAAATGTCTTGAAACTGGGTAGGTTGGTTGGTTATGACTAGTAGATGATCCCAATTGGTTTTATGGTCAGTCTGTCAGCATTCAAGATCAAACTGGCCAAATAATTAAAACAAGAATGCACAATAATTGTAAAAGCTTCCCCGGGCAACACCTTAGCAATCCTTTGGTCTAGGTTTTTAAAACGAAAAAAGTAGGTTGGTCATGATAAGTAGAGGACTCCTATCGATTTTGGGATCTTAGGGTCTAAATGTGATATAAGAAAATACCCAATAAGTGTAAAAATAATTACACTACCCTTAGGCCTAGGTTTTTCAAACATGGAAGCTAGGTAACTTATGACTAGTAGATACAACCTGTTGATGTTGGGGTTATTGAGTCTTAGGTCAAAGTCAAACATATTATACAAAAAACTAATTCTAATACTTGGAAAGCTGGTCCGGGAAATAAATTCGCAACTAGACTTGTCGACTTGGTAGTTAAATTGGTCATTACTAGTTAATGATCCCTATTAATAAGTTAGTCCTTGTGTCAATGATCAAGGTCAAACTGATGAATATTTGTAAAACATCATGAATGCTATACTTATGGAAGCCTTAGGCCTGCGTTCGTAAGGTGTGGTAGTTTGATTCAATTTTGTTGACATACTATTACAATATGAATTATATAAAACTAATAGCTACATATGTATATTTCGACCAACTTAGTTTGGCCGACCTAAAAATAGATTTATGGAAAAGTAAAGGTTATAGATACTATATGCAATTTTAATAAACAATTGTCGGCAAGAATGTCCAGATCGTGATTCAAACTCAGGGCAGCAAAAATACATTGACAGCATTACAAACACGATACCATGCCGATTCTTTACCACGAATACCTCGATAGCACAATGTCCAAAATATCGATAGTGAATGTGACGTAACCAGTTTCAACTTCCGCTCAACTTCGATTGTTTATGTTTATTACTATCCTTAGGTCAGCCAATTTATCTTGGTCCGAATATACTGTTGTGAATATTTATCTAAAATTGCATTAAGGGCGTCAATACAAGTTTGAAGTAGCGTATTATCACGATCAGCCCGTACAAGTTACACACTAGCCTTTAAGAATGCAACAACCCGCAGTAATATCTGTCAACGGCATATAAACAAATACAAAAGAGGTTATCATATTGATGTCAATGTGTACACCGTTTAAAATACAGCTTCTGCACTAAAAAAGTGCCACGTTACTGTTTGTACTTTCGATTACATGTAAAGTGATAACTGAAAGCATACCAAATCTCACGAAACACATTATGTATAGGTACGAAATGCAATTGCGTTATTATGATAAAATTAAACTGATTGTGATTAAGGGCACGATGCCGTTTCCGTGAAAGTCAGTCGTTACAAGTGAAAGTTTGAGTTTATTTACAATTTGAAAAGGTAAACAAGAACCAACATGAACCCCAACAACCGCAATGTAAAATGATACATATTACTGGTCTGAACTGTTGCTGTTATTGTACTGTTGATAGTACATTGTTACACCTATCATACATGATGTCGGTACGATTACGTATTTCATATTTCTTAAATACTATTTCAAAATTGGTTGTAATTTATATTTAGGCAAAAGCCAATGCCAGTAATTGTACTGATTTGTTATTCTGAGTTTATTACATATCAAATGGTCACGCTTACGTAAGAGATGTATATACATACGTGTGGTTATTGTAAAATCATTCTTCGTTGCAAAATGAACCAGTTATTTCTAGCAGATTCATCAGACAAACGTGTGCAACAAACAGAAAATATCAGACTAATATATTCAAATGTTAAAAATATCTACATTCAAACTAAGCGATAGTTTCTTGTCTGGTTCAGTATATATTTCATTTCAACACAGTTCATAATTTATTTACTTTATTTAGACTGTCAATTGTTAAAACTGTAGCTAATGATTATTATACTTTTCTAACATTTGTTTGCATGCAATGTAATGTATCTGCTAAACACCGGTAAAGTTTATCAAAACATTCTTCCACATGTCGCCGACTTTACGTGCTCGTGATTACAATGTTTTATTCAGTAAAATATGACAATCGAATGATCCACGACATTACAATAATAAGTTAAAAATCAATAATACAATTATACTTATTGAAAGGAATAAACACATACTGATAAAAGGCGTTACATTTACCAACAATATGCACTTCAGCGTTGTATAAAACATAGTATTAATGTCCATGCACGCTGTCTAAAACGTGTAGTTGTCTAAAAACAAATCAAATCGATTTCAATAGGTGTAAATAAAAACCGTACACTGGATGTAGAATACAATACTGGGAGCCGTTTCATCAATGGTTGCAGCGCAGTTGCAGTTGCAGTTTTATATGTAATTGCAACTTGCAACCCGTATTCCATTTCATTACAAAATCGCAAGTGCAACGCGCACCTGTTGGTTGCAAATTTGTATTGAGACTTTGCAACTGCCCGTGAGGAGTTACAAATATGGCCGAACTTTTTGCATACGCCCATATGCAGCGTCGGTATAGGAGGAATGCGAGGGTGCTTCACCCTCGCATTCAAGTTGGCAATATCCGAGATATAGATTTTGTATCCCGGTATAGAGTGGACAGAATTACATCCCAAGAATTGCTTGGAATTGTCGGGCATTATTTATCCCGCGGTTTGCAGGGTGGTCACCCCATACATGCCGAAACACAGGCAAGTGATATTGTCAAATGTAAAATCAGTAACGAAAAACACAGCTGTACGTTTCTCGATTCATCAACTTCATCGTATAGTAGTAATTAACCTTACCTAGTTTATGGAAACTTCCGGTATTTTACATCCAGTCTTAAGTCAACAAAACACACAATTTAAACATGTTGATCCTTATCCCTATTCTGAGTGATATCGATGTCGGTGTATGGATTATAACACAAGGACGTGTTCTTTTTATACTATATTTTAAAAAATTAAAAGCTTTTTCGTAATGAATATACTTTATCTTGTATCAAATAACATCTTGTGTTACATAGTGATGAATCTGCTATATTCTTTTAATTTCTATATTATTTTTTCATTGATTTAATGTATAAGTTACTGGTTATATGGAAATACCAACTGAGTTTGATAATGTTAAATTACAGCTTGTGTGATGAAATGACATTGTCTAGCTGAAAAGTTCTTCATTAAAGAGACTTGTTCACAGATGTTGACATTTTTGAAGTATGCGATTAACTGTCTTAACTTGACTGATTTAAGTATGGGAAAATCTTTGTATTTAAGCATCGGAAACTAAAACGCAGAAATATAATAACAAATATTATACAAAAAAATGTATATAACAAAATTGGTTCTACCGGGTGTTCGAACACGGGACTTCTGGATTAAAAGCCTATTGCTGTAACCACTCGGCCATTGCGACTTCTATATTTCACCCTGCATTAATTATTTTACATAATTGTTAAAAAAAACCGATACGTTCAAAATTATTCAATCGTTAAGCGTTACAAACGCTATATAATTTTATCTATTTAATATGGTGATTACTCATAAACAAAACAGTTTTTAGCATATTTTTCTTGGTCCGTAGTTTTACTTTGCTCCCTTGTGTACACTTGTATACACTGTTATTGTAGTTTTTGAATCAGCGACACAAAGTTGAAACAATGTCAACTCATCAATCTGTGAATAGGCCCTTTAAAAATATGGAATTCAGGTGTTTTTTTTTTATATTGTTACCGTATTTTTTCTCCGTTCTTTAAGCTTCTGCTCAGTTTGAGGTACTTAGCTAAGGGAGCCTTCTACAGTGAAATAGCAGACACTCATGGAACCAGCAGGAGTTCAGTGTGCCGAATAATGGGAAGATTTGTAAACAGTGTCAATTACAACATTGACAATATAAGGTACGATACATTATCATTCTACAGGTTAACTTCGTTTCGTAATTAAACAATTTCCGGAATCATATTTTATTAAATTCTTCAAAAATATATCAACAACAAATCGTAATAAATTTATTTAACTCTTATTGTACATGAATTAATTGCTGTGGATAATAATTACTATTTATTAATGTTATTATACTACAAAGACAAATATCTGCATGTAGTTGTTCATTTAGTACAAAATAGTTTCAACAGTTTATGGAATATTAACTTGATCTCAGATTATCGCAGGTAAAAGCAAGTAAAACAAATTAACTATTTATGTTCCATAATGACTGAAAATTGAACAAACTTATTACTTTTTATCATTCTGACTAGTCTTCAAACAATCAATAATTTGGTAATTTAGATTATTTGCAACATGTATGGTATGGTACACTGACTTTTATGATTGTTTTTTTTCGATTGTTAAAGCGTTTACTGCATATGTGTTTGTGATATATTTTCTATAATAAATACATTCATCATAAATATTTGACAATTTTTACAGATTTCCTACGCAGCCACAGAGTGTGGTCAATGTAAAACGACTGTTTTACAGGAAGAGTATGTTCCCGAACATGATTGGTGCGATTGACGGCACACTGGTACCAATTTTGGCGCCATATGACCATGAGAAGGCCTTTGTGTGCCGCAAGGGCTACCACGCATTAAACCTTCAGCAGCCAATTGTATAAACGTTTAAACCCACGCAGTAACCGTACGAACGCGGTAACCGCTGTGATAACCACGCCGAGGCGGGTTGTATAAACAATGACGTTGACAGTAACCACGACGTTACCGCGGTCAGTTTTAACCCTGCTCCAAGTGCTGGTTAAGGAGTGGTTACCGTACGGACTGACAGACAAACATGGCGGACGTTCTTTTCTTTAGACACAGACAACCGCGACGATTTCGACGACTTGACTTGCAAATCACAGATCTTACCGACGACGAACTGCGCCGAAGGTACAGGTTTTCTTCTCTGAACTTAGACAGGCTTGTTGACCTTTTAGACCCCACTATACGACGCCAGACACGACGAAACCGATCACTGTCGACGCGACAACAGGTACTAATAACTCTGAGTTTCTTGGCTACACTGCAGGTTATCGGTGACACCTTCGGCGTCAACATAGCCACCGTTTCTCGTGTGGTGACCGTGGTCGTTGACGTTATTTTCGGACTGAATGACCGATTTATTAAGTTTCCGACAAGCGATTCGTCGAAGACCGACGACGAGCGACAAACGAATTCTTCCGGGTTCGGGGATTTCCATCCGTCATCGGGTGTATCGACGGCACCCACGTCCGCATCTTGTCACCCGGGCAGCCCGACGAAGTGGCATTTGTAAATAGGAAGCATTTCCACTCGATCAACGTGCAGGCGACGTGTGATAGTAATGGTAGGTAAATTATAAAATAACACGTACCTTTTTTTATTCCACGAAAGCGTATCCAAAAATATCATATTGTTAGTTCACATGCTGTATTATAATTTCACTAATGTCCGAACAAATATGCAGTTGAGGCAATGCAGATTACATGTTGACAAACATGCAACTTTTCCGTCTTAAAAAACGCAGATCGAAATCATCGCATGTTCGTATCTGCATTGCCAATGTATACTGAATTAATACAGTCCACGTTTTATCCATTACCAAATCCATGTTTCATGAATCTTACTAATTCTGCGTCATTTAAAATGCGACTGTTACCATCAAACTCCGAATCCAGACTGACCAAAATGATTACACACTTTACCCTGGACGTTTTATATACATGTATATACAATTCGTGTAATCCGTTCTGCAGAAGTATGAGGTGCATTAGGGGAAATTTAATGTAAATTATGTAAACAAATCATATAATTATTGAAAACTGATATATACAATAAATGCAATTATGAGATCGTTCTTCTTCAGTATCAAGCTGAAGCTGAATAGATAAATTCAAAATATAATATATAATGTGACACTAATACTTTTAGAGTTTTATGTATATTAATATGCAATGATATATTGAAAAATTTCAATGATAGAGTGTTTGTATAGTTTGTGTGGATTATATATGCCATTAAAATTATACTGATATAAAGCATTTAAATTAGTTTAAAAAACATATTTCCAATTTATATAACTATTGTATTGCTTTTTGATATATCAAATAAATTTGACTGGTATCTTTTCAATAATAATTGAAAGAAAATGCTGATTGAGACCCACATGTACACAGTATAAGACTGTATGGTGAATATAATGGATACAGTGATTGCATTTTTTTCAGGGGTATTCACAAGTGTGAACGCATGCTGGCCTGGGAGTTGCCATGTCGCCCACGTTTTCAGAATGTCCAACATTGGGAGATATTTGGAAGCCAACCATCAAGGTACATATAGTATACTTCCAACATCATGGTGATAATAAACAAGCAAATGCATGGATCAAAAGGAGATTTTCATATGAATATAAGCACACAAAACAGACAGTTTAGTCAATAATCTTTATATAATGCATACTATATTTACATTACTTCTATAATGCCCATTATCATATATAATTCATCAAAAATAAATGTTAAAAAAAAAAAAAAATCCAGACCCGGGGCGTGGCTTTCTGTTAGGGGATAGTGGCTACCCTTGCAGACCATTCCTGATGACACCAATTCAGAATCCTAGTAAGCTGAATTCCTTTATACCAGTATTTGCAGCAAATTTATAAACAGCAACTGTAATAAATTTTATTCTAACAAGATTAAATAAATTTGAAAAAATAATAAGTTTAAAAAAATATTGAGAAAAACAATATTCATAATGTCTTTATTTTAATAATGTGTAATCGAACACCAGACTTTTATACAGGAACTGAGGCTGAAGAAAAGTACAACCAGTCCCACATTGCAACCAGAAACATTATTGAAAGATGCTTTGGTGTTTGGAAGAGTACCTTCCATGTATTACATGTTGAGGTAAATTAAAACAGTATGTGCATGTTCACTGTAGATAATAAAAACACCCAAAGTACTTGTCCCAAATGATGAATAGACTTATTATAAATGTAAATAGTAATTGCTATAAGCATGAGTTGTTTTGTGTACATTTTTATAATTATAATACTTCAAAATCTTTATGTAATGTAGAAAATTTCATTGGGTCATTTATTAAATTATGCAGTAAAAAAATAAATTTTGTTATAAAATAATGATGTAGTTATTTCAAAACTCAATCATTAAATATGGAAAGCCACACTATTTGACAGTAATAAGTGAAGTTTCAATATTATGAATTTAATTTAGGCGTAAAATAAAAAAAGGGTTTGTTTCAGGTTACATGTCCAAAAAATGTAGGGTAGGTATGTCGGGATGTATTTTTTAATTTTTTATTTTATTCGGTAAATGGTCAACTTGAAGATTCTTAAACGGAATAAATATTCAAAACATATCAGTTATATCCTTAAACATTGTTTATAAGTGGATTCTATCAAAACAAAACACTTATTTATCCCAAAATATATTTAATTATTGAAAAAGGTAAATAAAAAAACAACAATGTGACCAACCCAATAAAATGTTATAGGGGCATTTTTGGGGGGTAGGTCGGGTAACATGAAACAAACCAATTTTTTTTTACGCCTTATCAATATGTGCAAATAAATCACTACAGTGTTGAAATGCATGCAGACAGCATCGAAATTAGTGTAGTTAAATAATATATACATTTATCATTTTAATGCATGTTCCTGCTAATAGTAAGGTATCAAATTGTCTAATTAATATTGCATGCTTCTTATTTAAAATGCTATTGTGCTGTTATAAATGAAGTATGTGTATGTCAAAGTTAAATGCTCAGCCTCATATAACTGTCATTGCAATCAAAACTCAATTTAATGCATAAAATGTTTAATTGTATTGAGTGGTGTGTACATTTACATCATATGAATGTATATTTATACTTATGTATTTTGTTTACATGTATAATAAATAGTATAAATGAAAGTCATATTATGTTAACAAACTTAATTATCAATGAATAGCATGTTACTTATTGTGCATATATAATTATAGTGTTTGTTTATCAATTACAGATCAGAATGAATCCAGCTAAAGTCACTAGAATTGTTATAGCCTGTGCGGTGCTTCATAACCTGAGACGGCTCTGGGGAGAACCGAACCCGGACCTCCAAGATGACCTTGACGACCAACCAGAACCGATGAACTTTGACGGACCAATGGACGGACGTGGTGTGAGAAACAGAATTGTTCAACAATATTTTCAATGAAGTTCTATTCTCGTTCAGTATCATTTTTATTTATTGTTCAAATTTGTTCCGTTGAAATAGTCAAATACACATTTTGTCTATCCTGAACTGTTTAATTACTTTTATTCATCCAAAATAAATTTTCAGAAGAATTACTTTTTATTGGAAAATGTTAAAAAGTCAAATCATTGAAGCAGAAGAATCAATTGGGTTACTTAAGTCACTGTTATCTAAATATTTTGCAGTATTAAAGTTGAGTATGCCTTGCTTTCATTGTTTATAACATTAACTAGTTTTGTATTTTAATGCCACATACATCTTTGATAACAGATTTCACAATTGTTTATCCCTAGAGAATACAATAAATAATGACAAAAATTGTTCATAAAATCTTCTTGTTGTTTTTTATTAATTATTTCACTGAAAGATGACATTGTTTTATAAATTAAATGTTAGTTATAAAAATGTTTTCAAAGTTAATAACAAATATGTTATGTGCTGCAAAATTGTGTGTTTTGACATGAATAAATCTGTATGTCTGTCTAGCCATATGTCTGTATATTAGTTCTAAGAATGTCAATTATTATTAATTGTTCATTAATTTTGTAAAAATCATTATACATTTGATGTGTCATACACTGTAAGACCATATTAAAAATGTTGTAGAATGTCAAGCTGTTCATTATTTCTTCCATACTGAACTTGTACAATTATACATTATGAAATTGAAATCACCTGTGAACATTTAAAAATGCTTAAAAAAGTATCTACTTATGATTATTAATATTTTGTTCCTCTTAACCATAAAGACTATGAGGAAAATCAACCAAACAGAAAAAAAATTCAATATAAATTGCCTACTCACACCTTATTACTAAATTCTTGAGCAATTCTTAACCATTAATCAGTCCTTTAATCATTTTGTAATAAATTTGACAGTAATGCTCTCAGGAAGAAACCATGATTAGGATTACCCAGTAGTTTTAATTATTGCTGTCAAATTTAATCATGGTGATGCTTAGAATTTATGTTATACAAAAACTACACATGACACAATCAGTGAAATAATATATTGATAATATCAGTAATAAACATCTTCAAACAACAATATAAAAAGTCTTAAGCGTAATCACTGCTCCATCTTGGCGAGTAGCAGGTCTGCTATTTTTGCAAACTTATTCAGACAGACTGTGGCTGTCTTCGCCATCTCTATCTGGCACTCCAGGGCCTCCATTTGTGCATCTCTCAGAGTCCTAAAAGAACAATGTTTAACAATTCTTTGCTTCTATCACCATTATTGAATACGTATATATGTATATACAACATGTGTGTGTACTTAGGCCAACACTATAGAAGTTGCACAAATGTACCAAAAAAATTAAGCTCTCTTTCTGACATAATTATGTAGAGCCAATGTTGTTGATGTTTTTTTACAAATTAATACCTTTTCATTTCACTGCCAATAGGTACTGTCCTTGCACTTGGACATTTTTTTGCTGATGTGCCAATTGTTGCTGAAATAATAATATTATAATTATTACATATATTTTAATTATATCCATTATTAATATTCATTATTATGTATTACTATTATTATTAGTATTGGTAGTAGTATCTTATTATTATTATAATTATTGTTGTTGATGTTATTCCCATTAACATCCCAAAAACTCATATGATTAATGCATGATTTTCCATCAAACATCATCTTCATTATCATCATCAACAACATCACCATAAATTAATTTTTCTAGTCATTAATCTTAAGTTGTTTTTTATGTAACTTCATTTGACTGACACTAATACTTACAAGTAGAGCTCTCCCTTGCTGTGCCTCTCAATGAATCTGAAAATGTGCAAATCAGAAATTGAAAAAAATCAATAATTATCCCTTTTTTGGGCCTCTTGTATATTCGAAGCGAGAGTGCAATCAAGGACATTCAATGGACTAGCACATTATTTTAACGGGTGGATTCGCTTAGCATTCAAACACACATAATCGTGATATTATGAAATAGTTCAACAAATAATGTACAATCTATTTATTTTGATTTTAAAAATACATTAGTATTTTGGCTCATTTATTTACGGTACTGTAACCATTCGTATTGTTTTTTTTAATAATTCCTGAAAATTTACTCGATCTACAGTGGACTCGCCCTTTTAGACTTTGCATAATCCGTGTGTAAAGTAATGTAATCGTCATAAGGTCCTCGGATGTCGAAGCGATCGGTTGATGGATTTTTCGGAAGCTTTAGTATGGCTTGCTTGATTCATGGATACTTACTCTCTCTCAAAGGCCCTTCCATGCCGAAGGGCTCCGAGCTGACCATAGTCATTAAGTCCATGATGGGCAGCTCGAGGATCCCCGGGGATGGAGAAGTAGCCGCTAAAACATGATACAGGAGACAATGAATGAGTTTATGTTTCCACTGTGCGGATATAAATGATTTAATTTATACAACTTACAATGATTAAATTAAATTGTGTCAATGGATAACATTTACAAAGGTAAGAGAAAAGTTTGTGTTGTAAATTTGAATTCCTGTCATACCTTGTATTATAATATTATCGTATGTAACGCATTAATGGCAAATGGCAATTCGCAAACATAATATTTAATAATGCTTTGGGTAGTCGTATATTATTTAGATATTATTTAAGTACCAATTAATGTGTCCGCATCGTCCACAATTCCATGATAGGAGGCGGAATTATAGAACAGGCTCGCCACTGCCTGAGATGTTTGAGACATCTCGGGAAGTGGCGGACCACCCCCCGTCGCTGCCGCGTGGTTTTTATGGACCGACACGTCCCCCTTGGCACCTTTCATCTATAATTTAAAATAGGTTTTCAAGATCTACATAAATGTTGAATAAATATCATGTCTGGCATTGATTTTTTTGCATTGGTAAAAATGTAAAACTGTTTTGCTAAATCATTTACAATAATTGATTTATTAAAACGTATTTCACGGATAGAACAGATAAAAATACATTGCAATTACCATATTTCGCCACTTTTCTCTGATTTGTTTGGTGGTGCGAATCCCATTTCCACAAGCATTCAACTGCTCGGTGAGGTCCGTCCATATTTTATGGACCTTGACCACCATTCCTGGACCTCCCGAGCAGTGACTAGTCCGCAACCGGTGCAAGTTTTCTTTCATGAAATCGGTTATACAATCGATCTCACGATCTGAGAAAGACTTGGCCCGTTTTTCTTGTTTTTCTGTCATGGCCATTGCTACAAACACCGCTTATCGTCTGACAAGTTTATGACAAACTCCGCGAAAATGACGTCATTTTCGTGTTGCATTGTTGTTAATATTACTGTGGTTAATTTGAAAATTAGCGTGGTTAGGTAACCGCGCGGTAACCTTGCTTTATACAAATGAAAAATTAAGGAGGTAACCTAATCATAAAATTTACTGCGGTAAGTAAATAACTGCAGTTAAATCTAACCACCGTTTATACAATTGGCTGCAGGCAGTTTCATCACCAGACTTGACGTTTTTATTGTACCCCCACAAACAAAGTTTGTGCGTGGAGAGTTGATAGAAGTCAGCTTGTCGGTATGTCGGCCTGTTGGTTTTTATGGTTTCCTGATGTTAACACAAGAAAGGCTTGACATATTCAATTAATTTTTGGTACACATGTGTAACAACATAGAATACAGGTCAGGTTCGAAAAATCACTAAATTTTTATATATTTATGAACCCTATTTGACTTCAATGCCCTAAAAACATAGTTTCCGGACAATAACTAAACAATGGCTTGACATAATCAAATAATTCTTTGTACACATGTGTAGCATCATAAAATACAGATTAAGATCTACTTTGTTACGAATTGCTTGAGGGATTTCATTCAAACTTAAAACATTTATTCCCTACATTAACAATTACTCATAGGCCAATGTTTATAAATCTAGATTGAAATTTGTCAAAATTATTGGCTTTTGTACAATTTTAACATTTACATATAATCTATATGGACAGTTTTAAGTTTATCGGTAAGCTGGTTTCTCAGTAATTGCTTGAGGGATTTCATTCAAACTTAGAAAACTTATTTCCTATATTAAAATGGCATCATAGGCCAATTTTGATAACTCTAGTTTGAAATTTGTCAAAATTATGGGCCGAATTCACCTGTCATATTGTTTGATTGCATTTTCTTGTTTTTAATTTAATAGGTTCATGGATGTTGTTGCTCGTTGGCCAGGGTCTACTCATGATGCGGCAATATTTGAGAATTGTCGGCTAAAGGTGAATACGTTTGTAGTTAGGAATTTAAACATGTTAACAAATAAGTTTAAATGTATGGTTAATTGACAGTTAAAATACTATTTTTTTGGAGAAAACAACACTTAGACCTTAATTTCATAGCACAAATTTTAGCGGGGTGGACTTGACCATTATGTTAATAGCCAAAATATGCCTTTATGTTCTTCCAAATTATAGTCATTTAAATTGTTTGGATCATAATGTGTTTTAGGACTACCTTGAAAACCATGAAGGTCTTATCCTCCTCGGAGATAGTGGGTATGCTCTAAAGAGGTACCTCTTGACACCAATATCAAACCCACAAAACGAGCGGGAGCAACTGTACAACAGACGTCATAGACAAGGGCGCTTATGCGTTGAGAGAGCATTTGGTCTACTCAAATCCAGATTCAGGTAGATGCATATCATTTTCATAATCATAATCATTTTCAAAAATTGGTCAAAAACTTCCTTACATACATGACTGTATTGGTCTCATTATAAAGGACTTACTTATCTTAATAATGTGTGAAATGAACTTTAAATTTTTATTCAAAATGCTATGGATTTTTCAAGGAAAGCATTTTATGAATAATAATGCCCCATCAAAAATGGCGGGATATATTGGTATGCTAATGTCGTTCAGTCTGTCTGTCGTTAAACAAATTTTTCGCTCTCTATCCAATCTTCGCCTACCTTCGTGAAAATGTTTGTGGGTATTTTATCGCAGTCAATTTTGATAATCAGTCAAAACACCACTGGCATTTATGAGTTATGGCCCTTTAATGATATAAAATTAGCCTTTTTTGACAGTTTCTGCTGTACAAGTGGAAAAATATTTCATCCATTATTTTATCTGAAATTGTTCTTCTCAGCAGTTTCGCTATGTCCAAATGTGTACATCCTGTCTTTACCAAAATTTTCTTTCAAGATTGCTTTTAATCTTCAGTGGGTTTAAATTATATTTATTTCAAGATTGCTTTTGACCATGAGAGGTAGAACTGTTTTACAAATAGCGCTTGTTTCGATAACTTATCCATTATTACATTCTCACAGATGCCTTCACAAGACTGGTGGGGCACTATCGTTCAAGCCCCAGAAGTGTGCAGACCTGTGTATGGCGTGCTTCAGACTACACAACTTGTGTGTAGACAATGCTATGCCAGAACCAGTCATCATTGAAGATGGCAATGAAGAAATCGCTCCCGTTTTTCCAGCTGAAAACTACAGAGCTGGGATTAACCTCAGAAATGCATATATCACGATTCCATAAATAATTATGGAATCATAATATATGCATTTCTGCATATATGCATAAGCCCCCCTTCGAAGAGGTGGGGATATATTGCACCTGTCGGTCGGTCCGTATTGTTTCCTCACAATATCTAGAGAACGCTTTGACCTACGGTCATTTAAGTTGGTATGCTGGTTACTTGGGTGGAAAGGTAGACGCCAATCAATTTTGAGGCCAACAGGTCAAAGGTCAGTGTATCTATGTATGAAGTTTCAGTAAAATATCTCCATGCGTTCTCAATTTTGTTTCAATGGTATCTATGCCGAGTTCGAATCTGGGTCATGTGGGGTCAAAAACTAGGTCACTTGGTCATATTGAAGAAAAAGCTTCAGTTTCAATATCTACTTTCCGTGTTTTTTTTCAAACCATTATGATTAAGGCCGCATTTCCATCAGTCCGTATCAGTATATCCATATCCGTATACATATCTAACACATGGAAAATTGGGAATTAATGAAACTCAGGTGAGCGACCCAGGGCCATTTGGCCCTCTTGTTTATTGGAGATGGTGAAAGGTTTGCCTCTGAATGATAGGATTTTTAACAGGTATGGGACTCTGACATCACAGATCCATCTGTCTAAGAAATTGTCCCGTTTAATTGTTTTCATTTATACATATTTTCAGTAATTCGGAATTGTTAGTGGTATTGTAATTAACTACGTTATTGTGACATAAAATCATGTGCATTGATATTTGCATTGAGTTTTGATTGAAAAAAAATAAATATTTGTATTGTTTTTTTTTAAATGTTGTTATCTATAGTAGTAAAAAACCTACGATAGGCCTTTTTTTTTTTTAATTACGTTCAATGTACCTGCACGCAATACTTGCAGACTGGTAACCAATAGCCGGTATTTTATAAAACTGAAGCCGATAATTATGTTCATTTTCTTTGCTTGTGCATTTATTCAATATTGTTGGTTTACAGTTTTACAATTTGATACTTCTTGAAACTGATTTGAAATGATATTGAAAAATAATAATAAATGGCCTTAAATTTATGCTATTCGTCTGTGTGCGTAATGGCACTGGATGAGCTATCTTTGGAAAGAAGTTGATGCTACTTACAGTAGAAGGTTTTTTATTGAGGTCAATATATTGAATACCATTGGACAAATGTCTGATTTACTGGCCAAATTTAATCACATACGTATTATGTTATGTTTTTGACATTCATATTAAATTTCACAATGAAATAAAAATTACATGTCTATCACAGTCACACAATTCTAATATTAAACATATCATAACATATATGTCACAAACACGTACGTGTTACCTTAAAACAGATAACAACAAGTACCGATATATCATAAACACATGTTTAACCATAAAACTTGTTTACATATTTTGATCACAGTCACGCCAAGTTTAACAAAAGCATTCAAATGCACAACAATCAACAGCCAACATGTCAGTGATAAAAACAGTGTTTTGTTTTGGTAGCATACACGTATAAACAATGTTTAAGGATATTACTGATATGTTTTCAATATTTCTTCAGTTTTAGAATCTTCAAGATGACCATTTACCAAAAAAAAAAAAAAAAAAAAATCCCAACCTACCTACCCTAATTTTTGGGGGCATGTTACCTGAAACAAACATATTTTTTTACGCCTAAGTAAATAAATATTTAGATATATTCAGTTTTGCTGAACAACTTTTCACACAACAGTGAAAATACTTAGGGACCTATTCACATAATGATAACGTTTAATTTTGGTCGCATATTCAGAAAGAAAGGAAAAATACATTATTTATAAAGAGGAAAAATAACACATACATATATGGAAAATCTAGGTTCCTTTAATGTTGAAAGATAACAATTAATTAAATGGGATTACCTTGTAAATCATGTATAATATGTTTCACAGTCACACACCTTTAAACACAAAACTTATAATTATAAAAATGTTTATCAATCAAACAAAAGATCACAAATACAAACATAATAATATGTTAATGTTGAACAATGAGAGAACATATGTAATAAATCCAATACTGAATTGAGAAATACTGAAAACAATAATAATTGGATCTAATAATGTAATGCAGCAAACACACACACACACACACAAAACAACGCGAAACCTGTAAGACAGACATGTATAACAAAAAATGAGCCTTTCTGCCAAAATTTATCAAACACATTAAACATATTTAATGCCAGTTAGATCTTTTTTTTAATTAATAAATAAAGGAATTATTACTGCTAAAATTAGCTTAACGCATTACTTTATGACAAATGGATAATAAACAATTATTTTAAAGTGTATATAATGTTTTCACCATGAGGCTTTTCAAATCATTGCGTCTGACAGCTGATTTACAGGTTTCCTGTAGTCTGATACAGAGGCACATGCACTAAACGATAAAAAATACAATTCATATAACAAACTGTCTGCAAGTTGCTTGCTTGCAATTATAGACAAGCTTGCACTGATTTTGTCCAGCAATGAGTTTCTCTCCTTGTTCAGATCATTGCTACGCACAGCCTCTGCAAGGAGCTGCTTCTGTATGTGGATGAGCTCAGCGGAACACTGGCACACTGCAAAAAATAATCAATATTCATTCAAACAATTATTAACCAATGAAATGGTAAAAATCAGTTCAAAATGTGTCAAAGTTACTTTAGTTATTTAGTACACTGACATATTAATTCATCTGTAGTAAAATATTTGGACATTGCCGTAATTTTCAAAATGTTTTTGTTTTTTCCCTAATATTATCTTTATTGTATTTGCCATTTAGAGCCGAAAGTTACATATGTTTACTGGACCTGATATATTTTTATCTGTCATCCGCTTTTGGAAAGTCAATCATTTTTAAAGACTTATACGTACAAATCATAACATGTATATGTATAAAAATTATATTCATGTATCTATATTGATTGTCTTATGGATGCACGCATGAATGTTTGTTAGATTATTGTATGTATACTACTAACAATTAGCATATCTTACATATTTGAGAATGAGACCCTATAAAGGAATCCATTCAATAAATAAAATAGAAGTTCGATTTTACCATCATCATTGCTTCTCTTTTTCTTCTTCTGTTGTTGCAGCACAACACTTTCGGTTATAACAATTAAAAAATGTGTAAGTATTGCATATCTTTTAGAAAGATATGAGAAAATAATCAATAATGGTAATGAATTATTACTAACGTTACTTTGTTATATGAATTATAACAGTTGTGTCAGTTACATGTTATGCAATAGATATGGATGTGTGACTTATAATCAAGTTATCTCGTAATGTCAGGGACTATGACAAAAATTTTGCATTTTTTCACAACATTGTAGTTGATAGCACCTCAAAGGTTTAACATAGTCCATCAGATTCAAATATTTTGTTTACAAATACCGCGATATGTATATTTTTGTATTGATAAATTATTTAGTAGTAATTTTTAAATAAAAAAACAATAACAACTGCAGTACAGTACCTTCTTCACCAGCCGGTGTTGTATCTTTTTCTGAACTTTCTGAAAGAGCAATATGCAAATGATTGACCATGGACTTAATTTGGCGAACATAAAATGGTTAAACATTTAAAGATGATTATTCCATTTTATGATCTTGTATATATGTAACCAGGTAGAATTTTCCAATAACTCTGACATTGTAGTTTATTATCTCCCTTTGACCAGACTGACCATTTGTCATAGTTTATCAATTTTAAAACCTGTTTAGTCAGGTCACTGTTTCCCACTCTTTTTAAATCTATAATCAGTGTGTTATTGGCAGTCAAGGTGTGAGCAGCAATTGTGTCACCGAGCTGAATATTTGTGCATGCAAATTTACAATTACCGTACTTCTGAATATTCTTTAACGTACACGAGCCAGAGAATAGAGGCACATGAAAGCAGAGTCATTGACTCGGTTAAGTCCAAACCATATTTGGGATTTTTCCATACTGATCTTGATTGATCATGATCCTGATATTTGTAATCCTTAGTTATCCACGGATAGTTGATATTGTGTGTTCTGTTAGACTATGATAGTATTATTCTGGTAAAGAATATTAAGAACTGAACTGGAGTTGTGTGCTTACTACTGACTTTATATAGAAATTGGTATTAAGAACTGAACCAACCACAGAGAACACTATATTACGTATATATAATTGATGAGAAAATTTAATTACACAAACAAAACAAACTAACTTAGGGTACACATTAATAACAGAAAAGTTAAATGTACCTATGGGACCTGTGTCATTTCCCGCAAGACCAGTAATTACAACACTGGGTACAGTGGATAGTACCTATTACAACAGAAATAATAACATTGAGATTTAACATCATACATGTCTCAGCAATATGCAATTATGGAATATAATTAATTATGCAAACAATGGTAAAAAAACTTTAAAAAAAAAAATCCATTAGGTTTAATGGTTCTGATAGAATACCAATAAATAAAGGTTAATACAATGCATTCTGTTTTAAAGGCCATGGTGTCTGCATTGTGACTGGGAGTCCAATCCCTACTCTGGGAGCGTTCAAAGGATCTCTCTCTCATATCACTAGTATTGGTTCTTCACAAATGCACTCGCAAATATCTCAATATGCCTTTGGCTTTCAACACAATCAAGCTAAAATAAATAGGTTTACTTTAATAAAATGCTTTTTGAAATTTTTTAATTAGATTCAAATGGTAAAATCACCTTTTCCTGAAGATCACTAAGATATTCTCCAACATCTCCACGGCCAGTCTGTTGCATTTCTTTTTTGTGTTTCATGGCCTTGCCCACAGTTCTGCTCTGATTTACAGAAGTATTTATTATAATTACAATAAAACAATAATATAATTTCACTACAACTTTGCACTGGGAAAACCATGTATTATGTTAACAGAACTTAATGTCCAACAACTTGTTGATAATGAAATTGTATGTATTTTGTATCTTGGTAGAAAGTACGTGTCTTGACTTGAATTTTTTTTTTTTTCATCGATAATGAAACAAAATAAATTTTAATTTTAATATGTTTTAACGTAATATCTTAAATTACAACTTCAAACTAGTTAAGCATTTTGATACTCATTTATACCTTCAAATCCTTCCATTTCTTCTTGCAGTCGTCGACTGTCCGTGCATTTCCACCAACTGCATTTACACTAGATAAACATGAACATATAAATAATGATTCATTACTCACCACATAGGTCTAATCACATGTATCTATATTTTTTTATCTGACAAGATCACTATAATTTTAATCATTAATCTACTTAATTTTGCCAGCTCAATACACTAAATCTGGTTATATTTAGAATGCATTTAACCAGCATAAAATAAACAGATCGTAAATAAATGTGCGGATAAAATGCTATATAATTCCAAAATAAACTCATTGAATAATCCAAATTAAAAATTATTCACTATAAGTTTACCGTTATAAATTTTAACTCCTATCAAAACGTATTACATCGGTGATAACTGATGAATGGACGAAAACGCCATCCGCACAGAGGCCTGCTTTACATAAACTTTGAAAAAGTTTTATCCTGACCAACGAAACCAATATTTTGAGACATCTAGTTTTTTGGTTACATAAGTTACAACAAAATACTCACGATTCCATTATATCATTCATTTTCAAATCTTTGGTTTCCTGCTTCACTGTGCTCGAGAAGTTCCCATTTATAATGGAGTTGTATTCGACATAACCATCAACCAAAACCTCCACCTCCGACTTCGACCAGTTTGCCGCTCGGGCAGCCATGTTTGTTTACAGGTCGTCTGACAGTCGCGCGCGTAAATGACATCACGGAATACGGAATAAGTGGTGTTTAACCTATTGAAATTTGCGACCGCATTGTTGAAACGCCTTTTTCTACGGGTTGCAAATCGATGAGAAAAACTTGCAACTTGCATTTGCAATTGCAACTGCGCTGCAACCATTGATGAAACGGCTCCCTGGTTTGCATTTTTATGTGTATCATCGAATATGTAATGTGTTTTAGTCTTTTGGAAACCGAAGAAAAAACCCAATAGTTAGGAACGTTGTCCGTATATGGTGTGTTATTTAGCAGCAGATTTTTTACATTGTCCGGACATTATTACAGTTATTTTTTTTTTTTTTGACAGTTTATATTTCTTGTATATTGTTATGATGATTTTGTATTGTGTTGCTGCATTTAAAACATTGGTGTGTACATTCATACTTTATGCACAGTACATTGAAAAGATTTACAGCAGTGATAAATATGTACATACCTCTATTAGTTTATTACAACCCTTTGTTTAATATGCCTGACAAATACTATATAGCTAATATATAGGTAAACGCAACCTAATTAGGTTATTATGGCATCACTGATTAAAAACATGTGGTGTGTTGATCGGTGAACAGCTATGCATTAATATTACGGTTTTATTAAACACACAACTGCAACGAATAGTGTGATTGTTTAAAGCATTATACCACCGAATAAATATGTCACCTGTATGTCATCATCGATTCTTGAAATGAATTCATACCCAACTCGTAAAACACATGTTTCATTAGTATTTATTTAATTATACATCAAACAAGGGCACCGCATACGGGTGCTGGACGCTCGACTTTCTCATATTTGATAATGCTCTAGGCTTTTGTGTATAGAACACGTTTATCACTGTCATGGAGCATTATGAATTTCAAGTCAATACCTCTAATAGATATTGATAAATTCGACCTACATGAACAATAACAAGTTATAAAATAAGTAATAACTCCAACAAAATAGTTCAAATGTTACCTCCACTTGTCTGCAGAATGCTTTCAGCCCCATAAACAAGTACCCTGATTTTCCATTTAATGTTTAATTTGCCAAAAGATTGTCTCAACAAGCTAAGTTGTAAGTCCAAAATAGGGCAGATAACTCTGGCAATACAAATCCCAGAGTCATCTACCTTGTTGTAATGCAGTACCATTTGGATAGTGAACAAGTATTTAAAGTCAAATGGATACCATTGGTGGTTGAGAAATGGACTATGACAAAAAACTCATGAACATTTAGAATGAGAAAATCAATGTGTAAATACAAAACAAACCCAACGAAAAATAAAATGTAGAGTACCACCTAATGTCACAGACAATACACATGTAGGACACTAGAAGTTAACTTGTGTATAGTAAATTCTATGTAATTGTATTATCTGATGCTCTCCTTGATTTATTATTGATAAAGAAACACGGACAGTCGCCAAATAAAATCAGCTCTATGGTAACTTTAAATTGATCCGATTACTTAACCCGAACCTACTGCAGGTAAAATGGAAGTGAGAACCGTTATAAACCGTTATAAACATGGTCAAATAGATACATGTACGGGTACCTGCAAATCAGGCGATTTATAAATATTAAAAAGAAACAGACGATTGCAGAGTATTTCTTAACAGAAAGTAAAAATTCTTCCTATACTCAGTAAATGATTAAGCCCCTCGTGTTTAACAAACTTTAAACCAACACACGTACACAATATACAAATGACATTTTATTAGCAGTAACACAACAAAAATAGTTAAATATTTAAAAAATATCTCAAAAGCAAACAAAAATAAATGACACATATATTTTAAGAGGCAACGTAAACAGAGTAATACTATTTTGTTATATTTGCTAATGGTTTTTATCGATGTTGCGTTTTATTTCAGTGAAATGACAAACACACTCCTCAAAGTTAAGACATTAATCGAGGAAGGTACAACTGTGCCTTATGACTAGAAACTTCTCTGTGTATATATGCTGCTGTTTTTTTTTTAAATAAGTAATATTTGAAATTGCAGAATGTGTTGCATTGCATACAACATGCTGAAATACAATGTTATACTGGATGTTATACAGCATACACATTAAAATTTTCCGCTAGAATCCCAAGTGCAATGGCCTCAAAATGTTGTGAAATGGCAGGAGTAAACCAGAACCATACACATTTTAAATGTATACATGAGCAAAATCTGTATGCACTATTTTCATCAAACAAAACATAAGCATTTAAAATGTGACACATTTACCTTATGACTAGAAACTTATCTCTGTATAAATGCTGCTGTTATTTTTAATCACTACTAATGAACGAATGAAGAATGTGTTAAACTCCATGCGACATGCTTAACTGCAATATGACAGTTATTATGTATGCTTTCTTTAATGTGTTTCCTTATTTTTCACCCGTGTTTAACTTAAGCACACTTACTTATGAGAACGCAGACACATATTAATACAAAAAAGCAACACAAGCAGAGCAAGTCACAACAAAAATAAAATAAACAATAACAAATTAAAATTGAACGAACTGTTATTTTCACTAAAATGTAAATACTCAATGGTTGGACGCATACACATTAAAATGTTTCTCTGGAATCCCCAGTGTGCACAGGTACAATTACCTCGTTATGTTGTTGTACACGTTCGTCTGAAAGTAAACAGTTACCCTAACGTATACTTTTTGATAACAATTATTATTATTATTATTATTAGAAACAAGAAAACATAAACATAACAAAACAAATACGTATATTTCAATTACATAAACGCGTTATCGATATTGTTTACTAATAAGGGTAACGGTTGTATAACTTAAAACAAATGGTAATTCAGCGTAAATGCATACAATGTATATATGTATTGATGTTTTCTCCAAAGTCGACCGCTGTTTTGATCAAACATATTTAATTATGGTACTTTTTTACCTTTTACCCATTTTAAATCGCAATGTATGATAAATGTTAGTGGGTAAATTGTAATTTTTGCCGCTAGATATGTTGTAAGTTTGTGCAAATACTACTACTACTACCACTACTAATACCACTTGCTGGTTCCTGTATCATAACTAATCTCCTTATGGTCTGCTGCAAATCCCATGCCATCGCGAACTGCTGCCTCAGCTCTTTCATTTACAGTGTGTTTGATTTGTTTGTCGTCTTGAATTCCTTGGTCCCTCTGAAATACAACGTTGGCAGAGTAATATGTGCGTATGTTGTGCGTATGTTCTGCCACTGAACTGCTGCCTCAGCTCTTTCATTTACATTATGTTTGATTTGTTTGTCGTCTTGAATTCCTATGACCCTCAGAAATACAACGTTGGCAGAGTAATATGTGCGTAATATGTGCGTATGTTCTGCCACAGAACTGCTGCCTCAGCTCTTTCATTTACAGTGTGTTTGATTTGTTTGTCGTCTTGAATTCCTTTGACCCTCTGAAATACAACGTTGGCAGAGTAATATGTGCGTATGTTGTGCGTATGTTCTGCCACTGAACTGCAGCCTCAGCTCTTTCATTTACATTATGTTTGATTTGTTTGTCGTCTTGAATTCCTTTGACCCTCTGAAATACAACGTTGGCAGAGTAATATGTGCGTATGTTGTGCCACTGAACTGCTGCCTCTGCTCTTTCATTTACAGTGTGTTTGATTTGTTTGTCGTCTTGATTTCCTTTGAAACTCTGAAATACAACGCTGGCAGAGTAATATGTGCGTAATATGAGCGTATGTTCTGCCACTGAACTGCTGCCTCAGCTCTTTCATTTACATTGTGTTTGATTTGTTTGTCGTCTTGAATTCCTTTGACCCTCTGAAATACAACGTTGGCAGAGTAATATGTGCGTAATATGTGCGTATGTACTGCCACTGAACTGCTGCCTCAGCTCTTTCATTTACAGTGTGTTTGATTTGTTTGTCGTCTTGAATTCCTTTGACCCTCTGAAATACAACGTTGGCAGAGTAATATGTGCGTATGTTCTGCCACTGAACTGCTGCCTCAGCTCTTTCATTTACATTGTGTTTGATTTGTTTGTCGTCTTGAATTCCTTTGACCCTCTGAAATACAACTTTGGCAGAGTAATATGTGCGTAATATGTGCGTATGTACTGCCACTGAACTGCTGCCTCAGCTCTTTCATTTACAGTGTGTTTGATTTGTTTGTCGTCTTGAATTCCTTTGACCCTCTGAAATACAACGTTGGCATAGTAATATGTGCGTATGTTCTGCCACTGAACTGCTGCCTCAGCTCTTTCATTTACAGTGTGTTTGATTTGTTTGTCGTCTTGAATTCCTTTGACCCTCTGAAATACAACGTTGGCATAGTCATATGTGCGTATGTTCTGCCACTGATCTGCTGCCTCTGCTCTTTCATTTACATTGTGTTTGATTTGTTTGTCGTCTTGAATTCCTTTGACCCTCTGAAATAAAACGTTGGCAGAGTAATATGTGCGTATGTTGTGACACTGAACTGCTGCCTCAGCTCTTTCATTTACTCTGTGTTTGATTTGTTTGTCGTCTTGAATTCCTTTGACCCTCTGAAATACAACGTTGGCATAGTAATATGTGCGTAATATGTGCGTATGTTCTGCCACTGAACTGCTGCCTCAGCTCTTTCCTTTACAGTGTGTTTGATTTGTTTGTCGTCTTGAATTCCTTTGACCCTCTGAAATACAACGTTGGCAGAGTAATATGTGCGTATGTCTGCCACTGATCTGCTGCCTCTGCTCTTTCATTTACATTGTGTTTGATTTGTTTGTCGTCTTGAATTCCTTTGACCCTCTGAAATACAACGTTGGCAGAGTAATATGTGCGTATGTTGTGCCACTGAACTGCTGCCTGAGCTCTTTCATTTACTCTGTGTTTGATTTGTTTGTCGTCTTGAATTCCTTTGACCCTCTGAAATACAACGTTGGCAGAGTAATATGTGCGTAATATGTGCGTAATATGTGCGTATGTTCTGCCACTGAACTGCTGCCTCAGCTCTTTCATTTACATTGTGTTTGATTTGTTTGTCGTCTTGATTTCCTTTGACCCTCTGAAATACAACGTTGGCAGAGTAATATGTGCGTAATATGTGCGTATGTTCTGCCACTGAACTGCTGCCTCAGCTCTTTCATTTACAGTGTGTTTGATTTGTTTGTCGTCTTGAATTCCTTTGACCCTCTGAAATACAACATTGGCAGAGTAATATGTGCGTAATATGTGCGTATGTTCTGCTACAGAACTGCTGCCTCACCTCTTTCATTTACACTGTGTTTGGTTTGTTTTTCGTCTTGATTTGCTTTGTCCCTCTGACCTGCAACGTTGGCAGAGTAATATGTGCGAATGTTGTGCCACAGACAAATAGAAGTAACTGTAAATACGCTGAGCACTAAATATACAAACATGCTTAGTACATGATACATATTTTGTATTTATTTACAGAAATACGCAAATCTACACAGTAGTTCATGTCGATGTTCATTGTAATTGTACAGCGCGTTGTTTTTTTTATATTTAATACATTTAACCTTTCTAAAATCTGACGTCGGTACACACGGTTAGGAGACTCACTGGACCATCTCATTTGAGGTGTTAAGAAATCGTCCGGTGGTGACTTCCGAGGTTTTACTGTACAGCACAAATATTGTAAACAGTACGAATGACTTTCCAAGTTTATATGATTTTCGTTTTGTAACGTTGCATTGTAATAAATCGGCCAATGTCATTACCAAACGTAATGGTAAAAGAACACTCGTTTGTGTCTGAGTTCATACAACTGCCCACCTTTACGCGTGCGACGGCTGTCATGCATCACAAATAGCATTCTCTTCATACCCGCATTACGAACGGTTGCATAAATTGTCATCTTCTTTAGTTGTCTTGAAATTCTTGAAATGAGGTGGCCCTGTTGTGCTGAGGTGGTCCTGCAATGCTGACATTACCTGCGTATGGTTATTGTTATTGTTATACATTTACTCTCTGAACATTTAAACATTGCATTTTTATATATGCATTATTTAATTGGGAGGCCGTAATAATATGCACTGCGTAGGTCACATTTATTATACTGACATTAACATTCAATGTTTCAAGCGATAGTAGTTTTACACTAGACCTGCTAGAAAAAAAAAACAAGACCAGTTTGAAGTGATTATTGGATTTATGTTTCCTCTTTCGGTTTTATAAGTATATGCATAATTAACAACTGTGTCACTTTGTGATCTTTGTCAGTCGTTGCACACTTCATAATATGTTGAAGTAAGAACTCAGAGTTGTAAACATGCGAGTACACAAACATATTCTTCCAATGATTTCTAATTATAAAAATCCGACTGCATTTATTTTGGTATATTATTTAACGAAACTACGAACGAGTGTTCTTATATCATTCCTACTGGTAATGACATTGGTCGATTTCTAAAAAGCAACTTTATCGTAAACAAATAATACAACATTTTAAAGTTGTGCTTAATCTTTACTAAATGTTTTCTCCACCCGACCACCCCGGAAGTCATCATCGGGCACGAGAATGATAAACTATGATGGTTATTATCGACCAACGAATGTGTATTTTCTGATTGAATTGCAAACCTATTCTGATATTTAATTACATGCGGCATAGATTCCCAATTAACGCTGCGTGAATTGATAAAAGGTGGAATAGTAACATGTATAGAATTCATTAAACGTTCTGATGCTCTTTCGAGATTATCCTTGTCAGAGTCAGGTTCTTTGTTAATTTGTTTATTCTTGTTGTCTTAGACGCTGGGGTGACAATTTTCTCCGTTTCCTCTCTCTGGCCGCGCTTCTCATCTACGCCATAGTGCGTCAATAACCCTTTGTTACCCCCATTTTGCTCATGCAGTTGCTGGTCTCCAGTGTCATTTATCAGTGTTTGATGTGCCTGATCTTCATCAGAGACCGTTCGTTTATTCTGCAATGGTACGCAGTGTAAATGTGAAAACTATAATTAATACAAACTAATATACATGCTAACTTTAGACCGACGGACAGACAGACAGAGGGACAGAGAGACAGACAGAGAGACAGACAGAGAGACAGACAGACATTTTAACTTATGTACCATGAATAACTAGTATAATGCGTAATGTTTGTTCGCGATTGCCGTTCGGCGTCCCCGAAATGTAATGAATTGTTGTTAGATTAATCCGTTCACCTAATAAATTTAAGGTAATGAATTACTATTTTAGACTTTGATTGTTGAATGCAATATGTTTTTCCTTAGTTATATTCTACTAAATCAAATATTTTGAGTGCAGAAATATACGAGGTTATCTATTAAAAGCCTTATTTCAAATCACTGGTGTAAATCTCCCACAACAGGGTAATTTATACAATCCCAGCTTAAACACTAATGTATGCTACTTACTTGTTAAAGCCTGTTAAAATTGTCTATCCGTCTTAATTGTGCAGCGTCGGTGTCATCTTGTGGTCCAGTGCTTCCTGTATACATGTATTTGTATATAATACTACTCTTATAAATAAAAGAACATCCAACGTGTGTTTGTTTTCTCAAAACAGCGTATTATTTTGTTTTAATAGTACACGATTTTCAACATAATACTCACACACTATGAGGATATTAGGTATATGTTCTATTCCCTTAAATTATACAAAATCGTTACAATAACTTTACAATCTGAAATCTAAATTGATATGATCAGTGGGATTTGTTGTATTATATGTTTATATATGCACACAGGTAAATCTTACTTGATGTATTTCGCCGCCGCCGACACATTATTATGATTATAATGATGACAATGCACACGAAGCCTGAAACACTAACGCCAAGTATAACTTTCAAGACATCACTGGTTTGCTTGTCGTTGCTCACATCGTCTTTTTCTACCGGAGACACTAGGGCGAATTAAATACCGATGTTTCGATGATAACTCGTGCACGAACAACTAAACTTAAAAGAAATGACGTTGTAATGTATATGACTTTTACCTATGATTTTTGACGTCATTTACCATTTTGCGCGTTTTTTTATGTTAGGTTTCGCAATATCAACAAACCTGCATTTCAGTCACTTATTTGACATGCGCAATGTGTATTTAAACTTAATATAATTTGAAATGATTTATACGGATTTTTTCTTTCAAATTCAAAATGTTTTATTTAAAAAAACATTATAGTTTCCTATCATATAAATGCATTTGATACAGGGACGTTACAAATACGTAACTCAGTGATATCCACAAACTTTCTGGACAGTCCTCTCGTAAATTGAGTGCACTAACAAAAATGTGCCAGACCTTCATAAGGAGTTTCAACTGGAATACATGTGTACCAATTGTGCAGTGTTTAAAGACAAGTAAACAGTACGTCCCAAAGTTGTTTGAAAAAAAAACAACAGCTATCTGTATGAAGTATTTTCCAATGACGTTGAACTTCTTATACGTTCATAAGTGTCAGATCAATTTGTCCGAGCCTTAAAGGTGTTAGTGTGAGTGGCATAATAACAAGAGACACTCTTCATTTAGTATTAAGGACTGTAACAGTAATCATTTAAATCGACAGAAACAGCACATTCAAACAGGTCTGTCCGCCCGGTTTTTTCCAACAATATGCGTTGATTAGCAAAATTTTCTGGCCTGACTTTTGTTTTATTTTGATTTAAATTAAGAGTACATTTTCGACTGTTCACATTATGCTGACATTATGTGGTTAAGACGTAAAAAATGCTTATTAATCAATCACTATCACGTATAACTCACGTGACCCATTACCTAATCAATATGTTATAGTTATAATATCCTTGATATTACATGTTTGTATATATATATATGACTATATTATTTCCCAATTATGGAAACATGTAATGTATGCGCATTTTAAGCGACAGCGTATCAAGACAACAATCTATTGTTAGTGGTTAAGTGGACTAAATGCCGTTTCCGGTTTGATCGGTCGGTTTGACTAGAACATGCACAATCTCAAAGGAAATGCTTACTTGACGCAGTTTTAACTGTAGATTATGTTCTGAAAATTGTGACATATCACCATTGGAAACCACTTCAACGCTTACATTTACATACATGTGTCATTCTTAAAATATATCCTTCTCTAATTATATGTCTCAAGTGTAACTAATATTGTAGTTTTGAATGTCATTACATGTCATGACATAATTTTCTAATGACACTATATACCTAAACAAATAATCATGCTATACAAATGCATCGTCATCAAAGTTAATTTAGGTTTGTTCATTGACGAAAATATATACGACTAATATAGCATTAAGAATAAAGAACCGCTTGCAACTTGTCACATTTTACGTAGATTTTCAGGTTAAAGTTTTTATTCAAAAGTCTTATAACTTAAACGGCATTAGTTACTCACCGGAAACACGCTATATACCTTTGTTTGTCATAAACTATAACATATCATGTTGTATGTACCAAAGTTGCTAAAATGGTTCCGCTCTGTTGAAAAACACGGCCGCCAGGGGGTCATTTGTCCACATTTCTACATTGAAAACTTTGAAAATCTTCTTCTCAGAAACAACTAGTTTAATTTCAAAATAGTTTGACATAAATGTTACTTGGGCGGATCTCTACCAACATTGTTCAAATGGTTCCGCTTTGTCAAAACACATGGCCGCTGGTGGGCGGGACCATTTTTCCATATATGGCTATATTGAAACATTGAAAATCTTGTCAAAAACCACTGTTTGGATTTTGAAATAATTTTTCAAAAATGTTCCTTGGGTGGCTCTGTACCAAATGTATTACTTAAATGGTTCCGCTCCGTTGAAAAATAAAGCCGCCAGTGGGCGGGGTTATTTGTCCTTACATAACTATACTGGAAACTTTGAAACCTTCTTGTTCGAAGCTATTGGTTGGATTATGAAATAATTTTAAATAAATATTTCTCTTCCAAAGTTGGTCAAAAAGTCCGACTCCGTTGAATAACCTGGTCATCAGATCTATAAATAGAAACATTATTTAAACGACATCTTGCATTGGATATATTTTCAAATAATTTCCCAGAAAATATCCTGAGTTGGTCCTCAGCAAAAGTTGCTCAAATGGTTCTGCTCAGTCGAAAAATATGGTCGCCAGAGGGAGGTCCTCTTTGCCCTATATGATTATATAAAAATACTTCAAAATAATTTCACGGAAAAGTGTATCGGGTGGTTCTCTACCAAAGTTGTTCAAATGGGTTTCGCTCTGTTGAGACACCTGGCCGCCAGAAGAAAAATATTTTCCTTATAATATGGCTTTATTTAAAACGTTGATTCTTGAATGTCGGAAACCACTCGTTGGATTTCGAATTAATTTCACATAAATGTTCCTTAGGTGGTTCTCTACCAAAGTTGCCCAAATGGTTCCACTTCGTTTAAAAAATTGGCCGCCATAGGTCGAGGCCATTTTCCCTTATATGGCAATATTGAAAATCCTCTTGTCAGAAACCACTGGTTATTCAACCCATTAATTTCACATACATGTAAATGTTTCTTAAGTGATTCTCTGCAAACGTTGCTCAAATGGATCTTCTTCGTTTTAAAAATGCCCTCCAGGGGTAAGGCCGTTTTAAGTGTGATGGCTATATTTAAAATTTTGAAAATCTTTTAGACTAAGTTACAAATCTTTATTTCAGAAACCATTGATTGAAATTCAAAATATGTTCACAAATTCTAAGTCTCAATACACATTATATTTTTAATCGTATACACATTTACAATATCAATACCTTTTAAATAATTCATTATATTTATGTTACAGTATTTAGGATCGAATACAATTATCCCCACTATATTTGATAATCGATATGAGCATATGCTCTAGCAGAAATAGTGAAACAAATATTGAAATTCACCGGTCCTTTACCTTTAAAATATTCAGAATAACGAGTCATACTTTTATGTGTTCAGCACATAAAACAAACACAATCATCTCTTCTGGCTCATGTTCCGTGAACTGGATTTTTCTGAAATGCGCTATATAGTTTTACCAACTTATTACATTTCGCTCAAGTAGTGTGCATATGTCGCCATATTGATCGCGTTTCTCTTCGCATGTATTGGCGTTTTATTTTCTCTGCTTTATCATGTATATTCTCCTATAAGAAAAAAAAACACACGTGGAACATGTTCTAACCTCCAAGAAACAGAAATGTAATACTATACAATACAAATATATATACGTGGTCGAACCACCATTGATTTATGTGTTTATTTTACTACTTTAGTATTTCACTTAGTAAACCACATTAGATATAGGACGACGAAGAGTTGTTTATGGTCGAAAAACAACGAAAATGCGAAAATTATTTCGATTCTTACATTATTTGACAAATATTTTTGCAATTGTAAGGAGAACCATAGTTTACTATGCTCCTCTCAGGCTTCTTTTATCGTTGATTATTGGGAAGTTTAAAAGCGATAAGTTTGTTCTTTGTCTATAGAAAAAATAGTGAGTATCATGTTAGAACGAAACATTTCCAACGCTACACGACATTTTACAATGTAACGCATGCGTGTAACGTTAATTCATGTATATTTCATTCACATTGATTTTACTACTACTTGTAATTTTTCCACCCCCGCGAAAGTTTCTCCGGTGACCTAGGCTTATATGTTATAACTGCATTTATTTATCAACGGTTTATAGTAGCAATATATTGCTTTTAACAGTGCTTCAGTAGTTACTCCATGTATTATCGAATTGTAATGTCGATTTACCGTCGATACGCCCCGTTAAATGAATCAGTACATTGTATTTGTAATTGCAGTGAAGTTAGAAAGCTCTTAACGTGAAATTATAAAAGCGAAGACTATATTCAAAGTCATTATTTCTGTCCTCTCTGTGTGGGGAATCACTTGGAAACTGACAGCCAATAAGAGATACAAACATGTATGTTTTAGCCGGTACATCTGTACGTTTGTTTATATGATTGCAAACGTTTTAAGACTGTTAAAAGGTATAATGCAATACAACTATGAGGTACGTTTTCATTTTCATATAGAAACAAGTTCACATTAAACTATTTAATAGCAAATTAAATTGTTCATATACAGACACGATGCTTGCATTTATTACTATTTAACATAATTTTATAATAATTTTGAACACTATTTACAAATAAAAATACTTACAAAAATATTTAAATGCAGTGGTAGTAGTACAGTCATGTATGCCCATAAAAAATGGTGCACAATGATAGTCTGCGCGTTATGGGGAAAATGCTAATATTCAGATTTTATATGGACGTTGAATATGTTTTCACGTTGTATTATGTATTTAGACCTTTGCTAAACCAACTTCATTTGCCATCTTTGTGTTCTTGGGATCACTGTCGCTGCTGTTTTTGATCTACAAAAGCCATAAGTATTTGTTATCCATCTTGTGTTCTCAAAATTGCGTCAACGTTTCTTACCAAAGAGTAAGCATACATGGTAAATTATTTCATTTCCTCCCACGAAATCTTCAAAATGCGTAACGCTGATTGACATCTTGATTCGTTGCTTTTTCATTTACATTGTTCACGGTTGAACTGACATTAAAGGGACTGAACTCGAGATGGTCCAATTGTAAAAACGAAAAAAAAGTCACAAACATACGGTTTTCTTACGTTATCTTGTAGAATACATTAAGCAATTATTTACCTGTAAAAGAATGATTTTAAATAGCTTTTGTCCTTTTTATCGACCTAAAATCTATAGCGTCTGCACACGCTATAACCCATTGAGTAATTAAAAAATACTGTCGTTTATATTTAGGACCCGTGCATAACAATGAAGTTTTTTCCGGGTCGCGCATGCACACACTTGAATCAGGTGCTTCATAGTAGGAAAAGTCGCTGTATTTTTAAATCGGGAATACCGGGTTCAAGTCAAGTGCGAATTTATTCAACTTCTAGTTTCTATGAAATATACAGTTTTTGACAGTATTTGATCGTGTTTTTTACAAATATGATGGTTGTACGCACGTTTTGCCATTAAGGCATAACTACAAAAAAAACTTACATATTAATGCCCATCTGAAGTTCAGTATCTTTAATAATATTTGACTGTTGAGATAAAAGCTTGCTCATTTACAAGTAACTTGATCAACTGCATTTCTCCTATCACCCTTTTATTTTGTTCCCAATAATTAAGTAAGGGGAACTAATCGCATTGATTGTGGCATTATGAACGTTTGTCGATAACAGTGTTGCGGCCGTTTTGTTTTGCACTCAGAGATTGGATAGTCGGTTTCTTTCCTAAGCTGAGGATAGAAATATTTCCGGTTTACATTTTATGAACTTGGCAAATTATGCACCACTGTTATTGTTCATTAATAACACACACATTTGTTAAGTAAAATAGTTTTAACCCATTAATGCCTAGCATCCCACGTTTAGGATGCTGATTATTTCTGGCCGCTATCAATACTACAAGTATATCAATACAAGTAAATGTATGTTTATTTGTAAGTTTTATATAATTCAATACCTGATGTAGAGGCGTTTTGATTTTACTGTGAAATGAATAAGATCAAGCTTGAATTTGTGCTTACACTTTCAATTACGGAATACACTACATGTTTCAAACTGACAAGGGCATGGTGATAGTGAACATCATCAATGACATAACAATGTTTATATTGAACTACTAAAGTATATATGACCTATTAAACCCATTTAACGTTTGTAGAGGAAATACTTGATATTGTTAAGGTGAAACTGTACGTTTACACAGTAGTTATTAATTAATGAAAACGCAATGAAAATGCTATAACGTTAAACGTGTTCACATGTTAAATAAAGAGCTACAATTCAGCCGAACAATGTATGATCACTTTGACTGTATGTTACAGGTGATGGCGAAGATCATTGCCTTTGTCCTCCTGTTGGTCCAATCAATTCCAATTGCCGTTACATGTATTTGATGTTTCAGTAGTTTAAAACTTATATAGTAGATTAAACAATACTAGTGTTTAATTTCACTCTTACACTCATATTGAAAGTTGATAGGTATTGGTTTCACTAGATTTTTGGTGGTTGGTATTACGTGTCTTAATTATAGTCGAAGTAGTTCAACGAAGTTGTTTAGCGCTCAAACGTCCACGAATTCGATCAAATGCTCATTCTCCGAAGATATTACATTCACGTTTAAAAGTGCGAAAACAAACGATGAGACACCAATCGTCGACTGCTTCTGGGCTACTAAAGCGTGTTATCTTCTGCCAGGCGTGCCCGAAGCACATTACAATGTCACATATGCCGATGCTGGTGGAATTCTTATTTTAAATGATTGTGAAGGCACACATGGGACCTACACGTGTTACCACTCATATAATTATAGCATGAAAGCAGCTTTTAACCTTAAAGCGATAAGCTTACCTTGTAAAATACATGGCGACAGCAAACCTGGAACGTCCATTTACGACTCCACCGGAAAAAGCACTATCACAGATGCAGCTGGTATTTACATAACGGCCGGAACGAGCACTCCAAAAGATGGGCGCTCATACAATAACATAGGTATGTTTTAACAGTAAAATATTATCTCTTGTTATATAGGATTCAAATTTAAAGTCACGCAATCGCGGCGTAGAATTTTTATAAGCAGGAATTAATTGTATATTAATCACTATTTTTTTTTATTCTTGTTCATATGAGCTTTTTATCTCGGACGACCCATCATGTATATAGAGAATACATGGTTGGTGATTGGATGGATACAATTTAGAACGTGATATAATTTCTTCTTCCTGGCACTTAACATGTATTCATTTTATCCGAATCGCATTTGAAAATACGTACCATTATTTAAATTTTTAGCTTGTATGTGATATGTCGAGCGTCGAACCTAATAGCTCGTTTGCATGTATGCGTACTACCTGACAGTATAGTTCTTTATGTTTTAATCACTTTTATCTTAAAGGGTCTTTTTCACAGATTGACATATTGACAGTTTCCAAAATGTTTTGCACAGATTCCAAATGATATCGCAATACTGACACATAAATATGTTGGTGGGTAAAATTATACAGCGTTTGTAGTATGAAACGGTTGAATATTCGTTGAAGTGCTGCTGTTGGTTTCGTTGAAATTGTTGACAAAAACACGTGAATCATTTAGATTACAAATGTGATGATACAGAGATTATCGCGTCTGGCTTTTGATCCGGAGGTCGTAGGTTCGATCCCCGGTGATGGCACTTTGTTTCTTTTTGGAATAGTTTCTTGTTTTAAAAGTTGATGTCTTAAAGTCAGATGCTTTAGTTTTTTTAGTTTAGGGCACATTAAATCCACATATTATCTGTGAACACGTCCCTTTCAAGTGAAAGTAAACTGTTAAAACAATCTGTTTGCTGAGATCAACTTGGTAAAGGAACAATAATTAGAAAATTCGCTTTTGCCTTTCAACCAGATATCGATTTTTAAAACGTTACACATTTATACACCACGCCTTAGGCCTTAGTCACACATTCACGATTATGGTTCCCGACAGCGTCCGGATAGCTCTACGATATAAATAAACAAAGTCGGGAATATCGGGATGCTGTCGGGACTCTGCCGGGAGCTGTCTGGACGCTTTCGGGACTCTGTCGGATCGCATTCGGAAAAATCGGGACAGTCGGAAAGCAGTCGAGACGCTGTCGTGACGCTGTCGGGACCATATTTTCATTTTGGAACAGAAATTGAATTTCGAGCTCCGATTATAACAAAATATTGTCCCGACTTTTGACATAGTTCATTCGGGACGCCGTCGGCTCAAGAACGGCAATAAATATGTGTGACTGAGGCTTAAGTCATTCAGCTGAGTTTAAACTTAACACAATTGGAGTTAAACTTGAACGTGAGAGTGTTGGAATTTTAAATACATGCAATCGGAATACGATATTTAGTGTTTATATGTTTGGGATAGATCAGCATAAAAATATATGTCGAAAAGTGTATTGAATATGTGCCTCGAATGTAACCGATACGATTTATTGTATTTCGATTTTCTAGAGTTAACTCAGATAGAAGAGTTTACGGATGTAGTGTTTTCAAAAGGTATTTAATGAAATACTTATATTGACAGTGGTGTATTTAAATCGATAACCTTCGCCTTTAGTCGTACATTCTGTATTGTTTCATATTTATTTTGTAATTTCCAAATAACGTATAGTTTGCATTTAATACATAACTTAGTAAATACATGAATATACGCGAAATGTACTTTCAACAAAACTAGCTCATACTGTGTAAATGGCATTTCAACATTTATTCTACAGTTTAATGCTTCCCGTGTTGAATGCACTAGGATACATATGGGCATTATACAATCGCTATTTATATCGCGTGCAGTAAGGCTTAACAAAATAGTTATATCACTTTGGGAATGAATGTAATATTGTGTTCATAACAAACAATGTTATATAATATTTATACGTATGTTCATTTCCAGAGTGTATGTTGAGGATATGTAACTGCTATTTATGTAAACGATTCTGTAATTTGTAATCCCAAAAAGTCTGCAACAGTTTTTTTGGTAGAGAGTAAACCAGTCTTGTGATTTTGCATTCCCTAAAATTCTTCCGCGAAAGAAAATTTGCCGAATAGAATAATGATATTCAACTTGAACGCTGCATAATTAAGTTATGTCAAACGTGATCTTAATCGATACGCCAAAACATATGGCTATTTGGTGCATAGAAATACACTCACAGCAGGATAAACGTAGCCACTTACTGTTGACTGGATATGAGAAAACGTATCCACCCCCTTTTGTTAAGTCGCCGCTGGTTTTAGAGTCAGGATAATAGAGAATACTAGGTTGGTGATGAATAAAGAGAAGTTTATGTTGCGAGGCTTAGAACGCCGGAAGCGCGAGCCTTGGCGAGCGCTTCCGCCGTTCGGGCCGAGCAAGATAAACTTCTCTTTATTCATTACCAACCTAGTATTCTATTTATCCCATCACATTTTTTAATTTCGTTCAAATTTTCCCCAAATTTTACTATAAAGTACAATTTTCACGGGAATCTCACAAGTTATTAATATCCTGCTTTGTTTACTAAGTTGGCGGTAAATGGGTCCGCGCAAAAAAAATAGTGCCGATACTTTGACAATAAAACAATATGATTATCGTTGTAAATTTATTTCATAAGTAAAGATTCACGTTTCATAAGCAACAAAATCTTGAATAAATCTATAATCAACACCCAACAACTACAACAACCGCTTCCGATTTATAGCAATGTACAATATGCATTTTCGAAACATGAAAAGCGTTACGAGTACTACACGTGTCACTGCATAGTGTGTAATTGCCGAAAATGATGCTTTAAGATGGATTTAATTTGTGTGTAAATGGTATTTATGGTGTTACATATTGTTTTCATCATTGTGGATCAGTTATTGTGCACATGAAAGTTCTGGATGTTAAATGTTGCCCCGAAGAATTGAGATTTGAAGGAGCTGGACAGCGACTGCTGGAAGTTGTATTGTGGGTGGGGAACTGCAAGTTGAACTGAATCATCAGATGGAAATTCGACCTCTTGCTGGCCCTGGGGTTGTTCGGACGTGCAAGACGACAGGGAAGACGCTGATGTGGCGGTACTGGACGGTTTCCTGATTTCCACAGTTCCTGCATTGTGACCGCGGCTGGCAAGTAAGTTGGAACACCTTTTTTGTTGGTTTTCACTCACATTTGAGTAGTTGAGAATGGACTGAACATTCTTGTGTCCAGTAACAGACATGATTTCTGTTGCTGGAATGTTATTTTCACGCAGTTTTTGAACTAGATGCTTGCGAGTTGAGTGATTTGTGAGGCGTTTCTCTGCTGGAAGACCGGCATCAGCAGCCATCTTTCTAATCATTTTGCTTAATTTATTCATTCCAATTTTTTGTCGAATAAACCACTGAGAACATTGGCGTGCTGTTGTTGTCTGCGCTTCTTGTCTAATCATCATGGTGTTTGGTGCCAAGTAAAATGGATCATTGATTTCAGAGAAATGTGAAGGCCGTTGTTGTGCATAAATTTTGTACATAGCAACTGGGTTTCTGTGGTCCTCTTCACTGGTTGCGAACATCTTAGGCGAAACTCTTCTCACATCACCTAAGTTTTCCCCCGTTCTTGTTTTGGTCTGACGTTCATTCAGTTCCAAGTACTCTGTCCCATCAGATGATATTTTTAGCTTTATGTCTCCCCATCTGTTGAAATAAATTTATGCAGTATTTTCATAATTTAATACATGTTAAAATATTATTTTAATTCTAAAATAACATTTTAATAGTATTTTGCTACAACATTATTTATGTTTCTAATAATAAAAATATATTTGCGACATCCAGATATTTTTTTTTACTAATTTGCCTTATAAATATTGAAAAAAGACATACTTTTATGGAATTTTTCATTCAAATAAATTATTAAAAAATCCTCATTTTCAATTTCATGTTTTTTCAGGAGCAAGACATTATACCTAAGGCAATACTGTTCCTTGGTGCCTCGCAAACCGAAGTGCAGGCAGTTGTTCAGCCACAATGTGTTTACTAGAGCTGTTGGATTGTGTGGCCCGAGAACGCCCTTTTCCCACATGATGTTGATCTCATTGTCGGTGAGTACCTCTGCCTCACATGGTCTGTTGCCTTTTCCCTAAATTATATTCTATGCATTTGTAGGCAATCCAAACTAACACATACAATTAAATAGTTTCATCAATTTTCAATTCGTTCTTTTGCGCTGTAATACATATTTATTATTTTGATATTTAAGAGGGGAACGTACAAATGCACAAGCGCTAATCTATCAGAACTTGAAGCAAACTACTTTGATTTCTGCAGTTTAAACATAGAAAATGTGATTTTTTTTGCATTATGAGTATCATATTGTTCAATTATGAAAACATTCCTGTTTACCTGTTTTTTTAAACTTTTCTTCTTAGCAGTGTATGTTTCTCTTGTAAGAGAAAACTGTGGACCTTTCTCATTCATAATGCTGTATGGATATTTATGCCTTTTCAGTTTCCGGTCCAGACTGCTGATTATTGCGCGGATACTCGAGGGCTCGTATTCACTGCCGTCTTGCCGTTGTAAGGACAGGATGAACGTGGCGTTGTACTGATCAAGAATATCGACATCTAATTGATGCATTTCCATTGTTTCACCCTTACTTGCTAAAAACCTCTGGAATTTTTTAGTATCATTTAATGTTTTTTGGGCAGTGTTTTTGTTTTCTTCATTGATTATGTACTGTTGAACGTCAGAAATGTTGATGTTTTTGAATTCATGATTTTGAATTGGCTTGATTGAACTTTGGACATCATTTGAGACTTCTCCAACACTAGTGCTTGTTTGGTTGACAGAACTTGTTGCTATGGCAGTAGAATCATTCAATTCTTCATCAAAAAAGGTTGCATTAATGCCATATTTGTTCTCAAATTCTTCTAAACTCATTTCAACAACATCTTGAATATTGTCAATTGAATACAAACCATCCCAAATAACATCAAAATTCACAGTTTCATTTTCAGACATTGTGGTCTACAATTTCAAAAATAATTTGGCTTTTTTTAGTTTGTTTTACGATTTTGTATGGTTTTTATTTCTGTTTTTGCCTTAAAAATATCTGGATTGAATGAGACTCTGTTGCATAGAACATTATTTGCTGCTGACTTCAATGTAAAATGTTTCACACAAAAGTAAATGAACACATGTTTTATGTTTAATTTTTTATTAAGATAGGATTTGTTACAAATAAAATGCGAAATATTTTATTTCTGATTAATGTTGTGGATTTTTAACCAATGGATGACAAGCAAATCAGATACAAAATGTCAACAATGGCGACCTAGTGAACCGTGTCAAATGACGTCACAGAAAAAGTAGTCCGCTGCGCGTGACAGCTTTATCCTCGGCAGTGCTGAAATAAAGCTTAGTTTACTCGTCGGGGGTTTATTTCGACAATGCTCGTCTGGTGATGGGATAAAAGTTGATTCTTCGTTTATAGATACACTAGTGCGTGTCATATCACTATGAATAACGATTTGTTTAGATACAACACTACATACAAATTAATCGTTTCAGCTTCTATAGGTTTCAAGGCAGCAGCATTAACTATTGCTTGCGTTGGTGCATTGGTGTGGCGAGCTATCCACTTCGTAAGTAGTTAAAGACAATAATATGCAGCAGACAATCTGACATAATAAAACCTATTTATTTAGTATCGCTTATGGTGCATACTTTAGGCTTACGATGTGTGCAATGATTGTGTTGTTACTTCTTTATAGTGTATTTTCATTTCGATTAAATATTATTAATGTGACTGCATGGAATGTTTAGAATTGTTTTTCATGTTTCATGGTGCTAATTGTGTTAATAAAACAGACACATTAAATATCACTCAATTTGTACAGGGAAAAACAAAAAACATTACTTTCATCATGTGTGTCGTAAGATAATATATCACTGATTCTATAAGTTATAAAATAGTGCATGGATTTCATTGCTTATTTTAGCAGGTCCGATTCAACCCGCCTGACGAGAGAGAAGAAAAGGAGGACGTCATTCGATAGTCGTCAATTTACTTTTCGTCATGTGTATTGTATTACACACAATTGCCACCAGTAATGTATATATTGGACGATTGTCTTTAACTCAAGCTTACATAATAACACATATACTTTCAAGAATTACTGGCAATATTGATTCCAGTATGTGTTTCATAGTCATGTCAGTACCACTATTGCTATATGTACTCAATATATAATGATTTAGGATGACGTGGTCTTACAGCCCTAAATTCTGAATTCTAAAATGCGTAAAGATAAATTGAATTTGGACAGCCTCTTGTACATTTTGTCACAAATCGTTAAATAGTCGAAATAATGCACCTTGAAAATGTCAGTTTGGTCGGATAAAGACATGCCTTCATACAAATTACATTATATTAAGGTTAATATGATACTAATCCCTATACATGTATACATAGAACATGTTCGGAAATACACTGTGTTCTGCTAGAAGAGCATAAATATGTTTTGTGTATTTATTTACGTATTTTTATCAATTTTGAGCCACTAATTCGTGTAGAAAATTGTATCTGTGATTTGTTGCAATTGTGTGTGTAGAAAATTGTATCTGTGATTTGTTGCAATTGTGTCGGACAGGGGGAGGTGGGGGAGATTGGTTCTGGTCTTGTATATATGCAAAACATGAACATATCACAATACTAAAAATGTCAACATGGCAGTGGGTTCGATTTTGTGTTAAACTGTTCATGGCATAATGATTTAAAACAATATTACACAATATATCAAATTTGTAGAACTAATGCAATCTGAAAATGTGATCATTATTATAATTGATGTATGTCCATGAAACAATTATTCCCAAAACCATTGTAATTATTACCACGATTAATGCTATATGTATGTACACTTGACCTGTATTTATATTCTGTTATATTGACGTTATTGATATCGTTTGGATTACATTGTAAATATTTGTATATACATGCATACACTAGAAGTCATTCCTTTTTGTTAATGTAAATTCCAATTTACAATTCATTGTTGTATTACACATTAAATTACCCATATTTGTATTTAACTGTTGTACACTCAAGAACGGCTTATGTACTTTTCAATAAACAATTATAAACTTTTTTTTTTACTTTGAAACTCGTGTTACGAATAGTTTATTGAAAAAATCAAATTAGCCCTTTAAGCTATTCTCGTTGTTCATATACATGCGGGACACAAGTAATATACTGTTCTTGTTGACGTCGTATATAAAGTGATATAATATCTTCTCGTAATAGCTCCGCCTTATTAAGAGATTTAAAGCAAAATTCTGAACACACAACTTTAAAATGCAAAATAAATTGATACGTACAACACGTTAATTGACCGACACTTCATAAAACGACATTTAATGAATGGTAATTCAACTTACGTACACTGCTTGACTATGCAAATTATGCCTATTCCACGATTTAAAACACGTTTTAGTGTATTTTATCAAATCTGAAGACCTTGCTAAATATGTATACCGACGTCTTCATGTTATCACTATATTAATGGGCATTCCCATTTAATATATTGAAGAAAAAAAAATACATATAAAAAAAATATTAGCATTCAAATGGAGATTTGCCTAACTAACCTACTAAATGTATCAATCGAGGCTTAGAACATTATTATGGCGATGCTTGGCGAGTCGTTGTACCGAAACTGATATTGCACAAGATCAGAGAGTAACCTAATATTATACTTAGCAAACCACTTTATTTTAAAAAAGAAACTCCAAAAACATCATATTTTTTAATATTAAAAATAACAAATCGCAGCGCTCATTTTGCTTAACCGGCTTTAACACAAGTTGACGTACATTTAGCCTGGTTTCCGGTCGTACTAAGATAGTGGGCCTGGCACAAACCAACAAATGTCGGACTGTGATGGATTATCTGCCCGAATGTATTGGTTTGGCAAAGGTACCTTCACCCAGAAACTACACGGCCTTGTTAAAGCAAAAATATGGTAGATTAGAAATAATAAAGCGTTTACGTAATGCGTAATAAAAGTTGCATGTAATGCGCGACTTGGTTATGCAATAACAATGGAGACCGCAAATGAAATATATATCGGACATGATAATCCAGTTTGGATTTCGGATATATAACGTGTTTCAATATTGTATAGATCTATGTGGCATAAAGAAATTTTGACCATTGCAGCAAATATAATACTTGTTTAAAGTTTAAAACGGATATGATAAATGAAACATCACAAGTTTATTAAATTATTTACATTTTTATGAACTCATATAACATGGAATATCATATAATTAGTTTATGCTATATTTATAAAGTCATTCCATAGCCGCTGCATTTATTTGATTGTATCCTATTTGCTGATTTTATTAAAACAATATTTATTTAATGCCCGATGGGAGGATAAGCCTTATAGTTAGAAGAACATGTGTCAGAGCAAAAGATTTTGACATAGTATTATGTATGCAGTCCCAATTATCTCTTCATAGTTTAAGTACACATGTGGTATTACAGAATTGTATTACCATTATATCTGCATTTACTGGAAAGAAACTTAATGTTAAACTGTATGGGGATTAAAGCACAAAAAGCCAGAACATGATGATACACTTTGTTTTACATTTTATTTTGTAACTCGTAAGATGGGTGCACATTTAAATCGTGTTACATAGATACACTACACTTTGCGTGTTCTTTTTTGTCCAAAACGTTTTACTCACAGTGGACAATTTCATATTGCCGTGGATAATCACCGCAATTATTGGGGTGTTTCAACAACCGTCTTCACGTTGATTACAAAGGAACACAGTGGACCTGATCAATATCGATTACCTCGGTGGTCTTTTTTCTTTTATTTTTATTTAAAAAAATGCAGAATACCAATCCAGAAATATCTAGTTCTATGTGAGTACCTTTCAATGTTTAGATTTGCTACTAAATAATGACCTAACATGACATGTGAATAAGTTTCAAGTAAGTTTATCTAAATTGCGCCTGTCATCACATAGATGACATATCGAGGGTGGCAGATGGGCTACACCTTCTCCTGTCCCTTTAGATCAAAGAAAATGTGCTGTTTGTAATAAACTTGAAAATGCACGTCATTTTATTCTTGAATGTAAATTATATGTGGAATTAAGGGTCAAATACATTCCATTCTATTATAGACATAGACCAAACATGCACACATTTATAGAGCTAATATCTTCAGAAAAAAACCAACTTTTAATACAAAAAATATGTTATTACATCTTCAACTCATTTTTGATCAGATTAAACAATGCATATGTATCAATTTGAGTGTGTTACATTATTTTAGGTACAGCGTTGTTGTTGCTAATAGATTTTTGCCCCAATACAACCTTAGGAATGCCTATTGTTTTGTTTTGGATAGGTAGTCTGGAATAAGGCGTTAGCATTAAACATGTATACTTAGATAAACGCTTTTTATGCATGAGTTTATAATGTTTAGTTGCAATACAACTAACGATATTAAAATATTAAGTTCACATAGTGTGCGATACATATTGCAAAATCGAGAAATCTGTTTACAATTAAACGTGTAAAGTGTATACATATTATTATTAGTATTGTTATTATTTAAGCCTTGTGACTGTCTATTGTCTCTAGTCGGATAGATAGTATGGAATAAGGCGTACGCATCATAAAAGGTGTATTTTAAAAACTAGAATTGTTTACAATACAACTGATTTGGTAGCAAAATTAATAAGTGATCTTAGCGTGATATATAATGTAAAAATAACACATATTTTTACTCGTTAAATGCTTAAAATAATACTTACACATGGCTATTATTGTTTATTATTATTACCTCGTATACATGCGATATTGCTTATGTAAAAAGTTATATTTTCCCTACACTTTATTGCTAGTATAGAGAGAGTCGTATTGGTATGTTTGGGCTATTGTAATCCTATTTAAAAAGAGTTAGTTGCTTAAATAAGTATAAACAATTGTATTGTACTAGGTTCTATTATACATGTGTATAATAGATTTTGTTCATTCCTATGTGTGATAGATATATACATATTTATGTGTGCATATACTATAAATATTTGAACACTGTATTTAAAACGTTGTCCACTTGGGCTGTTGGCCTTCTGGATATTATGTGAAATAAACTAAACTAAACTAAACTAAGCAACAAAACAACTTTTAAACAAATCTAATAAACAATATTGGCTTAAAAATATATGCATGTACATGCAAATTGAATAACTAATGAATATTGAACTAGGAGGGTTCAAGGCCTCGTTTTCTTGAAATCTTCAAGTAGATGGTTAAGCAGACTTAAAGACTGTATGTACGACCATACAGCAGATATAGTGACATAAATTAAAACAACCCGATGATTACATGTTAATTACATGTGTCATGTACTTTGGATGCAGTAGTCAATAAGAACTATTGTTGTAAAAATCATAATTTCCTACTTTTTATTCACAAACCAGTTTTCGGAAGTACAGACGGAAACACCAATCATGTATATACAATGACTTGACACTTGTTACACAACAGTGATTTATTCTAAAGTTTAGTAAGTTCTTCGACAAGTTTATGTGTATCTGTCTGCTACCAAGTAATATTTCACTTCCATCTGTTTATTTTGAAAATAATTGATATGGAAGATCGTACATACACATTTTAATTTTGAAAGCAGCTTACTAAACTTGTTCCTTACACGATACATGAAATTAGGAAGCGTACCATGAACAAATGACATAAAGACTGTAGTTAGATCTCATTTTTAAAATGTAACAAACATAGTGTATTTTGTGAGACTTGCAATTAATTACTTGTACTTGAAAGCTCGTGAACTATCTGAAAACGTGCCACCAGTAGCGACAAATACAACACAAACAAATCGTTTTACTTATGTAACAATATGCATGGACAATGATTTCAATTATGTTTATACATGTGAATATAATGTATTTAAATAATACAGTATTACAACAGTCACTGTATTGCAAATGTATCTATCATGTATTTAGTAATGAAATGCAGTCTCATAGTCCTTTTACTATTTTCATTTTGTAACTGGAATTTTGGGTATTTGCCAACAATACCATGATGTTAAACTGCCTGAAACTGGCGTATAGAAGATCAGTTACTGTTGCCTTCAAAACTAGTTTTATGTGTCTATTTATGCTTTTTGGCACTATACAACTCTTACATAATATCACATATTTTATTCAGCACACATACTAATTCATCATTAGAAGGGTCGGCGTCTGATCTGTCGACGTCTGTTATTTGTAGTTATCCAGACAGACATTGCTGATCTGAAAATAAATAATACAGTAAAGTAATGTAATATTGATGGTTAGTTAACATTCTTTTTTAATTTTAAAACAGACATTATTAGCATACTGGAACACGTTGATTCTAATATTTTTCCATTTTGTGAAGCAAACTCAACATAAAAAACGATGACCAAGAACAGAAAAGTTATTGATCTCTAAACGTTGACAGAATATCACCATACTGTAAACATGTTGTAATGATGCATGGACTTGTTTTACTACGAGTACAAACACATATGCTCATTCTTGTAATATTGAAAAAGTATACAGGAATGGATCGCAAGGATCTGTTTTATCTGGGAACACACGTCACCGATTTGTTGTTAGACGACACTTTTGACATGTGTATTGACATTTTTAGGATCGTGTCAATATTGACCGCGTGTGTTCAATTTGTTGTTATAAATGTTTGCGACTTACCATTTGTAGTGATTTACAGTAAATTTATTTCGAATGCATCAAACTAATTGTGTATGGCTGATTTATTCTTCCATTGAATACTCTTATAGGTTATTACTATCAATCGCTACTTGCGCGTTTATATATATAGCAAAACAATTATCAATTCCGATAACACATTATAAATTGTATAGGTTTTTTGGTATCAAGATATTTGAATCTTATTTCGTTTTGAAAGTTGTTGAAAGCCAACAGAATTTTATATGAAATAAACGTGTCATCTTTGGCAATAAATTAACACATTTGTGTAACAAGTGAAATTAATGAAGTGCACATATTTACACAAAATCACTGCATGTACACATATGAATTCAATGTGATATTATTTGATAATAAAAATCAACAGTATTGACCTATATTCAGTGAAACTATAATGACGCCATTTTAAGACAAACAACAACTGCGTAACGGATTTTATAAATTATTAATTATGGTTTTAGTTTCTGCAATCTGAAATTGCTATTTTATAAAAAAAATGTTGAACAATTTAAATTACTTATAATGACCCTCACAACTTTAAATCCACGTGTATATAATACAATCTGGGTACATTTCAATTCATGAACGCACTTGGATATCAATACTATAGAAAGGGGTTTAAGTCAAATTGATGCTTTCCTCTTGTTCAAAAAATAAATTAACAATATTGCAGTACTATTCAAATTAACAAGAAACGAAACAGAACGCTTTTGTGCTAACTACAATTTATCACACCACTATGCTGATATCGGCCTGATACAAAGGTGCCTGATATATTTTTTATATCAGGACAGTAACATTTATATCAGTTTATATGTTTGGTGGTACGTCAAATTGCTTGAAATCAAATCCTAAGTAAACATTGTCTGTACAACTGAATCAGTTTCAACAAAACAGACAATTTGATAACAAGAACGTATAAAGCTCTTGATTTGTAATCGTCAAAATCTTTAGTGTTTAAATATGCACATAAACTCGCACTTTAGTAGTGATATGACGTCGTCAATGGAAAAATAAATCATCCACACAAAAATTATTTTAATACATTCAAATACTATTCACTAAAAGTCACTGAACAGCATCAGTTTATGTTAAACAAAAAACGTTTTTACCAAAAATTGAACACACTATAATCAATAATGACAGGATCTTGAAAATGTCAATTTCAATCCACAACTCGAAAATGGCGTCTCCGAACAATTCGGCGACGTGTGTTCTCCGATGAAACTGATCGTTTCAATCCATTTCAGTTTGCATTTTCAATATTATATAAATGAACACGCGTGTAATCTATGTTTTCGTAGTAACAACAAATTATTTATCATTACGAAATGTGAATAATAAGGTATAATCCAGCACTTTTAGAAATCCATTACATGAAGTATGATTTTGATAAAATCATCGGGGAAATTCGTTTCACACGCAGACACGCTGAATTACAGCAAAATTAGAAATCGGACGAATTTTCACAGCGAGGACTATATGTTGCCCCTTTCGGGGAGCATACAAATAGGATTATGATGTAACAATTTCACTTTTTTTATTTGAACACTTTCTTTTCATGTGTGAAGATTGTGATTTGAATGCATATCAAAACTGGACCTGATCACAAATTTCACAGAAAATATGAATAATGAGAGTGCGATGTGTGAAGAAGGAGATCCTACTGTTCACACTTGGGTAAAATGAGATCCTATTTTTCACACGTGTGAAAAATATTATTCGTGAAAAATAGTGTCCTACATAGCGGTAATTTATCTTTAAACCTAATGCTTTGACATTGATTTTTTCCCGACTATTCGAAGAATAAGTTATTCACTTTAAACTTGGAAATAACATGTGTCATCAACTCCAGTATCAGGTGCAACATTCCCCATAACTCAGTTATATATTTTGACATAGGTATGCCCCTTTTTCACATAGATTTTCTTGTTAAAGTTTATATTCTAAAGTCTTATAACTTAAAAACTTCGTAAGATATTCACTTAAAACTTGTAATGTACCTTAACCATTTACTCCTGCATCAGGTGTAGCATTTTCCACAATTCTGTTTTGTATTTCGACAGAGATTTGCCCCTTTTTCACATCGATTGTCTGGTTAACGTTTTTATTCAAAAGTCTTATAACTTGAAAACTACAGATGTTATTCACTTGAAACTTGAAACATACATTTGTCATCAACTCTAACGTCTATTGCAACATTTCCCATAACTCTGCTTTTTATTTTGACGGATGTTTTTTCGTTTGTTCACATATATTTGCTGGTTAGAGTTGATATTTAAAAGTCTTATAACTTCACAACAACACACATTAGTCACTTGAAACTTAAAATGTTACTTTGCCATCAATACTAACATCAAGTGCAACATTTTCCACAACTCAGTTTTGTATTTTAACAGAATTATGCATATTTTAACATATATTTTGTGTTAAAAGTTTTTATTCAAATGTCTTGTTAATTCAAAATATCATAGGTTATTAATTTGAAACTTACCTATATACCTTTGCCATCAATTCCAGCATCAGGTGAAACATTATACATAACTCGGTGTTGTATTTTTGCATAATTATGTCCCTTTTGCACACAGATTTTTCAGATTAAAGTTTTAATTAAAAAGTTTTATAACTTCAAAACTTGATAGGTTATTCAATTGAAACTTGGAATATACCTGGGTCATCAACTACATAATCAGGTGCCACAATGCACATAACCCTGTTTATCATCCTTTTCACATAGATTTTCAATGTTCATTGTTTATTCAAAATTATTTTAATTGTTTAATTGCATTATGTATTCACTTCAAATTTGGAATACATCTTTTTAATTAACGCCAGCATCAGTTGCAGCAATCCCAATAACCCTGTGTTGTATTTTGACAAAGGTATGCACACTTTTCACATAGAATTTGAGGTTAAAGTTATGGTTCCAAAGTCTTATAATTTCCGACTACGTAAGATATTCACTTGAAACTTCTTTGAAATAATTGCCATAACTCAGATTTTTATTGAAACAAATGTATGCCCCTTCCACTTTCCAAAATATGTACCAACTGAAATACTTCCAATAGATCTGGTCTCGAGCGGGCTGTCCTCTTGCTAAATGTGTGTTAGGTTAATGAACACTTGATATCATTCCATCCAATTATGTGGTCTATATACAATGCAATTCGGATACAATATGCAGAATAAACGGTATTTATCGTTTGATTGCGCAACTAGCCAATCAAAAAATGTTTTATTATCTGGACGAATATCATGACGAATAATAAAATATTTAATACTGTACTGTGCATGTAATATAATAATATTACGAATGACTAAAAAAAAAACACGGTTATGTTGACACATCTATACATAGGTTTACACGGTAATAAACACAAATTAATCATTAATCGTTTAGCTTGAAATTATGCGCGTATCAAATATTTAAATACATATATTGGAACAATACAATAATGTGTTGTTTACGCAACGAGGATTACAGTTATATGCACATATACTATCTAAATTACAGTGACTCTGTTGCTTCGGCCTAACAAAGCATAACGCAGACTGAACTATGCGAGTGTTCGTCTGCTACATGTACATCTTGATATCGAGTTTCTTTTTCTGTGCCAGAAATGTATGGGAATTCCAAATCACATGCATCATTGAGGCTTGTTGAAAATGTTATACACATACGTTACTTGCATACGTCTTTTGTGGGGGTCAATTTGAGCTATTATTAGAAGGATCCCAAAGAAATTAACCGGATGAAGCAATATTAATAACATACTTGGCCTGCATGTGAAACATCACAGTTTATTAGCCTTGGGTAGGGATACGTCCTTTATGCGATTGATTTACTGCTGATTGTTCATACTCTTATCACGTGACATTAAGTAATTCTAGATAGAGCGTGTTTAAATATTAAAGTTATGGTTAGGCCGCAAGTTTCGTCGGTATATATACATTTGCATTTTCACTAACTATTCCTTATGCATGGGCAACTCTGATTCTACTATACTGAATTGCATACGTCTTCACTTAACTATCTACTGTAGCAGCCATTAGTCAATATCTAACTGAGTCCCAATCATGTATTGTTGCTCGTAGACAATATTGTTGCTCATTGACAAGGAATACATACCTATTGATACAAGGCGTGCACCTGATCACCAATACGCCCTTCAATGATATATAACAAACATGGTTTTAATTTCCATGCACGCTGTTTCCAACTTGTACTTGTCGAAGAACAAAATAAACTCGATTTTCAATAGTAATAAATAAACCATTGGACCTTACAATGGATATAGAATGCTATAATCGTTTTCATTGATATGTGTAGCATCGAATATGCAATGTGTACAAGTCATTTGGAAAATGAAGAACAATTCACAGTAGTAAGGAGCGACAGATGTTAACATTGTCCAGAACTCATTACAGTAGTAGTGTTGTTTTTGTTTTAATGTTTATATTTATTGTATAGTATTATGATGCCTTTGTGATTCGTTGCTGCATTTAAAACATGAGTATGTACATTCCTACTTGCTGCACAGTACATATAGGATCTGACACGAGTTGTCATTTCATACCATATTTTATTAAACGAGTTCAGGAATTGTGTTAGTCAGCGAGCCTTTGTCGAGCTTACTAACGAATTTCCTGGACGAGTTTAATAAAATATAGTATTAAATGACAACGAGTGTCAGATCTGTTTTAACAAATGCTTTTAAACGAAAGCAAAACCTTCACATTTAACCAAAACATGTGTTGATAAATTATAAAAGTTGTTTACTGACGTGACGTAATTTCATGTTGACGACGTCATGTCACCAAAACAACGTCATCCGATTGGTCAGTCAAATAATATGTAGCCAATGGAAACGTTCAAAATGTTATCGTACAAATGTGTAAGATAACAATATTCGTAATGGCTGTATTACATGAATAATAATGTATAGCATGTGATAAATTGATATTAATAACAGCAGTGATACATATATTCATACCTCAATTATTTTCTGACAACCCTTTGTTGAATATGCCTGACAAATGCAATATATAGGTAAATGCAACTTATTTATGTCATTAGGGTTTCACTGATGTGACATGTGATGTGTTGGTCGGTGAACTGTTATGCATTGATGTTTAGAGTTTTATTAAACATACCACTGCAACGTATATTGTGTTTTTTTAAGGCATTATACCACTGAATACATATGCCACCTGTATTATATCAACGAATATTGAAATGATTTCATACCGACTCGTAAAACACAGGCTTTAATTGTATATATATTTTTTGATAAAAACAAAAAAAAAAACACAAGAATTTGACTTTGTAGGAGTAAACAAGCACAAAAAAACATTTTTAATGCATACATCAGCATGTCCGTATGCACTATTTTCATAAAACAAATCATGAACATTTAAAATGAGACAATCAATGTGTAAATACAAAACAAACCAAAGAAGAAAACATACAATATAGCATATCACGTAATGTTACATACAAATCACATGCAGGAAACTTGTGCACAGTATATTCTATGTGATTGTATTGTCTGATTAAATTATGTGTTGCTCGTTGTTTTATCATTCATAGTGAAACACGAAATGTCGCCGAATTAAATCAGCTCTGTTGTAACTTTTATACGATTACGTAACCCGAACCTACGAAAACGAAAGTGAGAATCGCTATGAACATGGACAAATAGGTACAGGTAAATCAGACAATTTATAAATACACACGATTACAGCGTAATTCTAAACAGAAAGTCACAATTCCGCCCATTATCAGTCAAAAGTTAAGCCTCTCATGATTAAGAAACTTTAAACCGACTATAAGTCTATACACGTACATCATAGACAAAGTGCAGTTGTTGGCAGTGGTACTATCATCAATATACAAAACATTGCTAAATTATAAAACGAAACTATCACAAATGCAACAAAATTAATTATATTAACCGATTTTAGCTCTATACACGCACATAATAAATGACATTTATTGGCACTGATATTATCACCATTATATAAAAGATAGTAAAATAATCTCCAATGCAAAATAAATATATATATATTAAAATGCAGGTCAAACATACTATGCATTTTCAACGAGATATTTTATTATATTAATAAATATTGAATGGTTCAGGTTTTCATCGAAAGTATCTTCTACTATGCAGTGAAGTGACATAGAGGATATGTGTTTAATTCAGTGTAAGATCGTGGTTTCTTTTATGAGTGGTCATATAAATAATATTTTCACGAGTGGGGACACCACGAATGAAAGAAAATACGATCTTACACTGAATTTAACACATTTCATTTCTAGTTCATAGTTTTTGGACGATAAATACAAAAATGCGCTAGACATGCTGAAGCGTCACGCGTTTGCGTATTTTGACGTCATAAATATGACGTCATTTGATTCCGAAATCAGTTGTGGTGGGACAAAAGTGCAGTATTTACTGCGCCGTTATCGCTTAATTATATTTGTATTGAATTGTATTATGTATTTTCTGTTGTTTAAAAAGTCCGATGTTTACACTGACAATTAGAATATTCTTAAGACTTTCAAAAAATAAAAAATATAAAAGTCAAAAGTAGTTCCATAATAACCCCGAGTGAAATTATCAAACGTTTTTATTTCTCTCGACCTAGAGTGAAATGATCGGGTTATCATTCACTGGTATTATCCACTCATTCACCGCATAGCATGAAATAAAAACAAACACATCACAATTAAAACATTAATAGAGACAGGTACGTTATGAATGGAAACGTCTCCATGTATAAATGCTGCCGTATTTTTGTTAAATTTGAAATCACTAACATTAAAAACTATTGCTGATTGTGTTGAATTTCATACGACAAGCTGAACCATAATCTAACCTTAATACTGTAAGCTTTCTTTAATTTGACTCTATATTTTGTACTCGTGTTTCATTTAAGCATGATATTATATGAAAATGCAGACAATTATTAATACAAAAATAACATCATACCAGGACAATGAATGCAAACAAGATGGATGCAATTAAATGCAGTTTATTTAACTAAAATGTACGCTTGCAATTACTCAATGGATGGACGCTAATTCGAATAACGAACGTTCAACTTATGAAATACAAACATACACTACATGGTTTCTTGTTTAAGAAATTCCCAATCTACCACTGTAAAGTTGATAGCTCAGGTCACATTCATACAATGCAGGAAGACACCGGTGTGAAACAGCATACACATTAAATGTTTCGCTTGAATCCAGAGTGTGCAAAGGTGCAATGGGCTCAATAGTTTGTGTACGTTCTTCTGAAAGTAAGATAAGCAATCTACCTTAAAGTACGTAGGAACATCTCTGATAACTCTAGTTATTATCATACAGAACAACACATAACGAAACAAACATGCAAATGTCGATTAAATAAACACGTTAATTGACATTGTTTAACACTAACGGTTGTTTAACCTAACACAACTGTTAAGTCAGCGAAAATGTGTACAATGTATATATGTATTGAATTCTTCTCTATAGTCGATATATGTTATATTATAAAATATTTAATTATTCTTTTTTTCAGCAATTATGGTACTTATTAACATGTCTTTCATTTTAGATCGCAATACATGTGATAAATATTTATAAAATAAAATAAAATAAAATAAAATGAAATAAAATAATAATAATAATAATACAATACGATTCATAATAATAATACAAATGATGCAACTATATAATGTGCATTTTGTAATAATAATGATGAAACATTTTGACCACAATACCTATTAAATCATGTTTAGTTTTCGCTAACGTCTTCATCCTGTTCTCGTCACTGGATTCCTGTCAATATTTATAGTGATTTTATTGAAATTGGAAAGAGGCTAGCATTTGCAACTGCGCAACTGTATATTTATTGTGCGGTATTTCTAAACAGTGTAAGCACTAAAAACGCCTGGTACACATAACTTATTGACATTATTTTAAACAATTTCTTTGGTAATCGATGTTTCCGCAATCATAGTTCACACAATCAAGTCAAGTCAAGTCAAGTAATTTTTTTTTACTAGGTCGGTGCAAAATATAACGATAAACATAAGCTCTTATATAAGTGTGGTGGTACATCCAGACCGACTTATAATAGTACATAATAAATATTTATGACAGCACACAATTGAATACTATTAATAATACATAATTAAATACTATTAATACAATACATAATTCATTAATATAAACATGCAATGACAATGCTCACATAACACATAAAAGATCACGTTCATGTTTTTTTTATAAAATACATAAAAAAATAAACGTTTAGGTTAAGAATTGTATAAACTGGTATATGTCTATATCTACATATCATAAAATCACAATGTTTATTTTAAGTTTAACTAAAACTCGAGATTGTACAGTGTACTCGATGTAATGATATGGCTGTTAATTACTACCACAGGAGCTACATGAACACTCAGGCCCATCCCAATTAGAGATCAGAGAACGGAATTGAGTAAAACTTCTGAAATCATCAGGAAGAGAATTCCATAGTTGACTAGCAGTAAATCTGAACGATTTTCTTTCGTAACGTTCTGTTCGAGGTTTAGGAAGAGAAGTCATATTTTTATGCCTTAAGTTATATGAAGAGTGCTTAAATTTGAAAAGACCGATAACTTGGATTTTGAGCATAAAGTGTTTTAAAAGTTTCCAAAGCTATGCTTCTTATACGACACATTTTTAAAGTTGGGAGTCCAGATTTCGTCAAAAGCTCCTCATATGAACTCTGATAGTCATTATAAATGAACCTGAGTGCTCGTTCTTGATTTTCTTTTCTACTTTGTTGGTATTTGTTTTACCAGTGTAAGGCCATGTTAGCGGGCAATAGCTAAATTCGATAGAATAAATGAGTGATACATGGTTAGTCGGCCCAATCTATTTACGTGTTTACCAATCCTCTTCATAACGTTTAACTGCCTTGAAGCTTTCCTACAAATATTAGATATGTGACTGTTAAAACTAAGCATAACATCAAAAGTGACCCCAAATAATTTTACTTCATCTTCACATTGAATTTTAATATCTTTAAAATTAACAGTTAGGTTAAGAAAATGAGTTTTTTTTTCCAAGTGCAATAGCTTGGAATTTTTCAGGGGTTGCTTTCATATGATTTTTTGAAAACCAGTCAATGAGTACAATACTTTCTTCCTCCAGAGTTTTAAAGAGATCGATTTCTGAATTGTTAACATATGAAAGAGTATTATCATCTGCGTAGCTGTACAGACTACTTTTGTGTATAAATTGAATATATCATTGCTAAAAATGTTAAAAATACAGGGCCTAGTACGGAGCCTTGAAACGCCTTTAATTAGATCTTGAAAATTGCTAAGACTAGTACCAACATTAACACATTGCTTTCTACTGGACAAATAGCATTTTATTAGTTGCAAGGCCTGCTCAGACAAATGGTAATGTTTCAACTTTAGAAGTAATAAATCATGAGGGAGACAGTCGAATGCCTTCGACAGGTCCATTAAAATAGCATCTTCATATCTATTGTTATCTAAGAAATACTTCCAATCTTCAGTGATTTTCAAAAGTGTGGTGTTACATCCTTACCCAGGTCTGAAAGCACTTCAGAAGGGGTTAAAAATAGTGTAAAATGTACTGATAGTTGTTCATATATTGCTCGCTCATAGATTTTGGACAGTACTGGTAAGAGACTGACTGGTCGATAGTTACTTTTATCAAGAGTACTGCTCTTTTTGTACACAGGGACAAACTAAGCAACTTTCACAGTGCTCTATACATTAGTTTACTAGTAACGCCAGAGGTTGTGAGATTACTGGACTAGCTAATTTTACCTTCTTGACATAATTTTTATCATAACCTGTTGCCTTTTTAGCATCCATTTTTTAAATCTGTTTGGAAACAAAGTTTTCATTTATTGGCTTAAATTTCAACTGATCAGGAATACTTATTTTCTTAATTTTCTTAATACTCTCATGATCATCATCGAAGTTTACAGAAGGGTCCCCTGTGCCTTGAGTAACGCTAATGTAAACATCATTAAATATATAACAGATTTGTTCTTGATCAGACACTAATTTTCCATGTTCTTGCAAAACAAAGTTTTTGTGACAAAAGGAGCCTTTATTTGTGATGAAGGGTTGTATTGTCTTCCAAAAATCTGTGCTCTTAGGACCCGCAGTACATCTTTTAAGAAAATAGTTTTTAATGGACTTCCTTTTCAGTGACATGACATTATTTGTAGCTTCCTGTAATTGTCATAATTGTTTGATGTTTTGAATTGTGTATAAGTGTTATGCAACATTCGTTTAGTAAAAATCGCTTTCTTAAGAGCATTATTCATGAAAGGAGCTGGATTTCGAGGTAATCGCTTTCGTTTAACAGGAGGATGTTTATCAAAGGTCTGTACGAAACAATGTGTTAAAATGTCAGAAGCAGCATTGGTGTCTTCTTGATTTCCAATATTTTCACAGTGATTACACTTTTGTAAATCTGTCAAAAAATCTTACATTCGAAACTGTTTAAAACTTATATAACTTAACCATCTAGACTTTACAGTGGAGACATATAGTTTTAGCTGAAGGTCCATCATATTATAACAATCACTAATGCCGCAATCAAAATTGAGAGTCGAGTTAAACAATTCAGACCTGTTAGTTAGTATGACATCAATAAGACTAGGTGACTCATTGCGTTGAAAACAAGTAGGATAATTCACAGTAGTGGATAAATAAAAAATGTCTGATGTTTCTGACAAAACAGTGCATTTTTCTGGTATAATACAATTGTAATTCAAGTCTCCAATAAATATAAAATCGTCATAGTGAGCAGCAATTGTGTCAATAGATTGAGATCGTGAATCACATGCAGAAGGTGGTCAATAGGATCCAGATATTAACCATTTCGTTTTATCAATAATAGCTTCCACACAAATGGACTCAATAGTTTTAAATTCAAAAATAATAACATGTAACATGTATAACACACAAACATAATTAGCAGCAGATAAACCCTTATTAACATGCACAGTCCGTTATCATAAGTTATTAACACACCCACCCACCCGCCCCCCAAAAATAAATAAATAAATATATGTATTCAAACTTTTCGTTGTACATGTTAGGCTATATTGAACACTTTGAAATCGTCATGTCAAAAACCACTGGTTGGATTTCGAAATAATTTTCTACAAAAGTTTCAATTTAAAAATCATGGCTGCCAGTGGGCAAATCCATTTTTCCTTATATGGCTGTATTGAAATATTTGAAAATCTTCTTGTCAGAAACCACCCGTTCGATTTCGGAAAATAATTCACAGAAATGTTCCTTATGTTGTACTCTACCAAATTTGCTCAATTGGTTTTGGTCTGTTACAAAAACCTGGCCGTCAGGGGAGGGGAACTTTTTTCTGCATATTGCTATATTAAAAAACGTTAAAAATCTTATTGTAATAAATCACTAGTTGGATTTCAAAATAATTTCACAAAACTGTTTCTTGGGTGGCCCTGTACAAAAGCCTCTCAAATGGTATCGGTCCATTTAAAAAACATGGCCTCCAGGGGGCGGGTGCATTTTCCCTAATTATATCGCTATATTTAAAACATTGAAAATCTTAATGTCAGAAACCTCTGCTTGGATTTAGAAATAATTTCCTTATGAGTTTATTTTCCAAACAAAATGAAATTAAAATTAATTTGGTTTAAAAAAAATTGCTTTCAGAGGGCGGGGCCTTGTATTGTTTTTCAGCATATCAGGGTCCTGTCGCCTTTGACACATCTTACGCATTAAGCCATTGAAGAGATACAGTTACTTGTGTGCCTCTTGTTGGTTTTCTGTTTCTACAGAACCTGTTGCTTGCTGGTTGGTTTGAGTGTCATCATGTGAATCAGCAAGGTCACCAGGCAGTTCATCAGGCTGTAGTAAGGGTAGTGTGCATTTGTTGCCTGAAGCATCGTGTTTGTCCTCGGTATTATTTCTGTTTTCTACGTTGATGGTGTTGGTTACCTGGTTGTATAAATGATTTAGTTTAATATAATGTAACAGTATTGAATAGTGTATGCTCATTGGGGATTTTGTTTGTAATATTCCAGATGTTGACATAACACAGCAGATGAAACCATCGATACAAATGTCGATCGTTTGAGCTCTTTCTGTTTGAAGCATTAATGCAGCATATTTTCGCATAGGCTGGCAACCACTTTTGTATAGTGAGCATGTTCAATACACGATACACCTGTTTACGGTAGATGTTGTGTGTTCATCACGTGAACTGATGTACACGCGGGAAACGTTATAAAAAAATACATCATATTCTGCTGCAAACTTTATACAAGTAAATTTTAAAACAACAAAAAACACACGTGCACTTTACATCGGGTTTGTCGGTTTCTGTGTCATTAGTAATCTCCGCGTGGTCTGCTGCCAATCCCGTGCCATCGAGATCTGCTGACGTAGCTGTTTCTTGTTCAATGTCGTCGATGTATGTGTCGTCTTGATTTTCATTTACCCTCTGGAATACAATGTGGGCATACTAATATGGAAGTGTGTCGTGCAGAGACAAATAGCTGTAAATATATTAAGCATTCAATGTAAAATAATACCTAGCATATATTATTTATTTACAGAAATACGCGATTCCACACATTATCTCTTGTCTATGCTTCAATGATGGTCCACGTGTTTATCCAGTACAGCAAACAAAAGCATCTCTACGGATGGTAAAGTGGCACTATCTTTGCTAGCATACAGTGCGTTTGATAATTTTTATGGAATTTAACCTTTTTTTAAAGCTAACGACGTTACATGACAATAGTAAACTGTATTGTAGAAGAAGTAAATTTCGTTCAATGCATGTGGATATTCTGGATAAATGGCACATTTTTGGGAATCTAGTACTAAGTATGCTACCTAATTTATATGCGTCGTAGTTTCCGATTAAACGCAAACAAAATGTAAATACAATTAGACGAGCAATATTCATAGAACTCATGTCACGGAAACGCTCTCAAGATTATCCTCGCCATTATATATTATGTGCATTTTAGTTACAGTGTATCTATGTAATGTTATATACTTGGACATAAGTTAGAGTATATTTATCTAATGCAATTTATCTGTACATTAATCAGAGTGTATCTGTTGACTTCAATATATGTTTGTATACGTTAGAGCGTATCTATCGAATGCAGTAAACCTTAATCACATTTCTTCTTTTAAGCTCCCCCAACAACATGTAACATTACAACTAAAACAAATCTTGTATCTGCTATTTACTTCCATGAGCCATTCTATAGCAGTCGGTGTGAGGTGTCATTGTTTAGTCCATTCTGAACGTTTGTTTGCTCCATTGCCTGTTCTTCGTCAGAGACCTTTTCATCATTCTGCAGTTTGTGAAAACAATATTTGCATTAGATCAAACAACGTAATATGCATGTAACCTAACGTTAAATGATAGTAGAGGGCATATCTATTGAAGGTAGTACAAACATATCTTAGCTAGAAATTATCCTGTCAATGTCAATTAACCTTAATCACATTACATCCCATGTACATCAGCATGTGCCATCACAAATAAAACAACTATATTTCGTGTTGTCTTCCAGCCAACGGTTTGGTTTAAAAAAAAAGTTAGTCCATAATGCGTTTATTTATGCTAGTGAATGCTACTGTATAAGCCTTGTGAATGATCAACTACTGAATACACGTAATGCATAAACATCTGTTTTTAGTGTGCACATTCTTAATAGCATTCACTAACGTTTTAATATCTGTGAGTTCATTTGCAATATGGTTTGCCTTTTTTATAGTTGATCTACTGGTTCAAATATATTATTTCTTAAAACGAGGTTATCTGATAAATGCCATATGTGAATACCTTTAGCATAGAATGTCTGCCGAATCCAATGTATGTATATATAATTATTAGAGTTAAACTGTATGATTAAATGTAAGCCTGTAGTTGTACCGTAGTAACACTATTAAATTATGTCGTGTGAACATTAGGTATATCTTAGTTAGTATAAAGTGTATTTGTGGAATGCAAGGTTTACATTTACTACAGTGTATCAAATGCAATATATGTGTACTTTAGTTAAAGTGTATCTATGTTATATGTATATGTTGAATTCAATCTATGTTTACCTAAGTTAGAGCGTATCTGTCGAATGCAGAACAAGCACACCTTAGCTACAGATTATGTTCTCAATGACAATTAATTGTAATCATTTTTCTACTTTTAACCTCCACCAACGAAATGTAACAACACAATTAAAACAACCCTCGTGTCTGCTACTTACTTCAATGAGCCATTCGATTGCAGTCGTACTTGATGTGGTATTGTCTACACCATTGTTTCCTATAAAATCCAACACGTTTTTGAAATAGATAAAACAAAAACTTAATGTGTTGCCTCTAAACATCGTACTGAAATGTTCCTAATAAAAGTAATACAATTTTCATATCAATGCTCACACTCTGTGTTGTCATCAGTGTTACTTCATTCATTTAGATACAATACGGTTTGCAATCTTAAATCTGAATCGATTAGACGTTGGTTGATGTTAAAACGTAGTGTATTAATACAAACATTTAAATCTTAGCGTGTGAGTGTCGCCTCGAGTAACATACTATTACGACAAGTGCAATGAACACTATGGCTAGAACACCAACGCCAATAATAACTATCAAGACAACATTGGTTGTCGTGTCGCTGCTAGCATCGTGGTTTGCTAGAAATCTAGAGAAACACACATTTAATCTAACATTGCAACACATGTGTATAGTGTAGGGAATCATACTCAACTTGTTTTTTGTGATTAAATACACCACTGTATTGCTTTGGAAGAAGATACATGTACATGTGTTAACTTACGCAATACTAAAAAAACTTGCATATTGTTACAACTGATACAATTGGACAGTTCTTGTAGGCAGGTGCTCACTAACGTAAGATCTACGTGTATTTTACGTTAATATGTTTCATTATTACACTGCTATGCATAAATGCAGTCATCTACCATATTTAAAATATATTGCTTTGCAAACAGTTATCTAGCAGATTATACAGTTCATATGGATATATAATCTTATATTGTTGCGTGCAATCGTTTGTAATACGGAACGATGTAACATGTAAACCCAATGAAGTAATACATTAATTTATTATGCGAATAGCTTCTAGAGGAATACTTGCAGCGTCGTTGTTTTTGGGGCTATACGTCTCCAAGCACGTATAAATGCCATGATGCTTAGTTGACATGTTAATTATTGTCAACAGGCCACTTTGATTGGTCTGCGAAATACTGTACATTAATAAGGAGATATAGAATGGAACCATTGTCTACTGTGTGTTCGAAGGAAAACGAAAGATCTGTGGCGCTTGTCATACACTCTAGGGTGACGTTGGCTCCATCTTGAACCTCCCCTATCACCTTCATGCGGACTCCGAACAAAACAGAAATAGGAACTATAATGGGATAACAGTAAACATACAATTATCAATACCTGTACATTATGAACATATACGCTACACTAGCATTTTAGAAATACCATTTAAGGGTCAACGCTAATTACATAATATCAACCATGTTTAGGATATATTTTTCTGTCATGTATAAACAACCCGAAACCAGCATAAACAACATAATTATTATTATTATTATTATTATTATTATTATTATTATTATTATTATTATATAAACTAAGTGAAATTCCAACTAGCTCAGCAGGATAAACCTTGTATTAACAGCACTAGGCCTTTTATAAATCATCTGTTTCGATATATTATACGATACGTTATGTTAATTATAATATCCTATTTTTGTGTATATTGGTTGTACACATACAATTTGATATTTGTGTAATGTGTTTTTGTGAATCAGTGAAATTTAATGAAATTATTATCTGTCGACACACATTTTGACTGCCTCTCATATGAACTCTACGAAATATCAAAACAGGAAACTTTCGCTAAGTTTGAATGTTTAATTTGTTTTAAAGTTGTATAAACTTGACTGAAATATTCTGTTTGTTGTATAAGTTTGTCTTATAAATCTAATGGGATTAAATGCTTTATTTTGCACAGAAGAATGATTCTACATAACCGCATGTATTTATGTGTGTGCATCTCTTACATAACCGTGACAATGTGTCAGGTACTTAACGAAAGTTTCGTTTTTAGTTCAGTATATAGTTTTTAAATGTTTATACAAGATGCTAGAATTATAAGCACGTCCTACAAACATGTAGTAACAGTATGATTATGTCGAAAAAGGATTATATCATACAAATTAAGTGAATGAAAATAAATACATATATAAAGACACTGAAATCGAGAAATGTAACACCATTCGTTTAAATCCTTTAGAGTCCTAATAGTTATAGTAAAGTCGTTATAGTTTAAAAAGGGATTTTCCACTGAATCCCAATTAAAAGGGCCATTTTCCAGGATTTTTCTGGAAAATAAACCTGAGTTTTCTTCACTAAATCATAAAAAAGCACGAAACATGTTACGCCGGCGGATCAAAAGGCCGGCGGATTTTTTTCTGTCTATTTTTTTTTATTTTTGCAGTAATTTTCAGGGAAAGTTCCGCTGGTGGTACAAAAATTCAATGTTTTTAAGAACCAAATTTAACGATCCGCCAGCGAATTATTGTATTCCTTATTACAAGTAATGGATATGTTCCGCTGGCGGTACAAACATCCCAACATTTTTATTCCGATTAATACAAAACCAAACTCAAAATGTTCCGCTGGAGGTACAAACTTCCTAACATTTATATTTTGATTTACAGAAATCAAACTCGAAAGTGTTCCGCTGGCGGTACAAACTTCCCAATATTTATAATCTTAATATAGAAATCAAACGCAAAAGTGTTCCGCTGGCGGTACAAACTTCCTAATATTTATAGTCTTAATACAGAAATCAAACTAGAAAGTGTTCCGCTGGCGGTACATACATCCCAATATTTATAATCTTAATTCAGAAATCAAACTCAAAAGTGTTCCGCTGGCGGTACAAACTTCCTAACATGTATAATCTTAATATAGAAATCAAACTCGAAAGTGTTCTGTGGCGGTACAAACTTCCTAACATTGTCTTAATACAGAAAACCAAACAGAGTGTTCCCCTGGCGGTACAAACTTCTTAACATTTATATTCTGATTAATAGAACACCAAACTCAAAATGTTCCGCTGGCGGTACAAACTTCCTAACATTTATATTTTGATTAACATAAATCAAACTCGAAAGTGTTCCGCTCGCGGTACAAACTTCCTAATATTTATATTTTGATTAACATAAATCAAACTCGAAAGTGTTCCGCTGGCGGTACAAATTTCCTAACATTTATAGTATTAATACCGAAAACCAAAAACAGTGTTTCGCAGGCGGTATAAACTTCCTAACGTTTATATTCTGATCAATAGAAAACCAAACTCAAAATGTTCCGCTGGCAGTACAAACTTCCTCACATTTATATTCTGATTAATAGACAACCAAACTCAAGTGTTCCGCTGGCGGTAAAAATTTCCTTACATTTATATTCTGATTAACAGAACACCAAACTCACGTGTTCCGCTTGCGGTACAAACATCACAGCAATTATATTCCGATTAATAGAAAACCAAACACGGTACAAACTTCCTAACATTTATAATCTTAATACAGAAACCAAACACAAAAGTGTTCCGCTGGCTGTACAAACTTCCTAACATTTATAGTCTTAACATCATAAATCCAACTTATTGTTCCGCTGGCGGTACAAACTTCCTAATATTTATAATCTGATTTAATGAATAACCAAACTCAAAGTGTTCTGCTGGCGGTACAAACAGCGTGATTGGCAGTGATGGACGGACTTGTCTCATCAACCGTACTTTGTCTTTAAAGCTGATGGGCTTCTGCTTCTCTTTCAGGACAACATAGTGCTGCCAATCAACAGTTAATGCTGTGCAAGTTGCAGTTCTGAGTAAACATTGGTTTTGACCGCTGTAAGTTTGGTGAGACCCCGTCGGAACAGAGCCTGGAGGGCTTCCCTGATGTGATTTTCTCCCAGGGTCTAAACTTGCACAGCACCTGTAATACACTAATTAAAGTCAACAATAATGTTATGTAAATGCAAAATATGAGTTGGTGTACATATAGCGTTTTGCTAATTTAGAATTAACATTGTGCACATTTTTTTCAAGTTAACATGCATATATAAAGCACATATTTATTACAAAATACTTCAACCTCATGACCATAATGTTCTGGTGGCAAGATGCGCTTATATTCATTCTCTTTAAAAGAGGACAGCCACCTCGACAATTTGAAGTATTACAGTTGGTACATATTTGGAATATTGGAAGTGGCATACAGTTGTTAAAATACCAAAAAATTAAGTGAAGCCTTGTATAGATTCTAAATTTTTGGAACAAAAACTTTCACCACAAAGTCTATGTAAAAAGTGGGCTAACTCTGTCAAAATGCAAAACAGAGTTATGGGTAACGTTGCCCTTAATTCTAGAGTTGATGACAAAAATTAGTGCCAAGTTTAAAGTGAGTAACTTACAAAACAGAGTTATGGGTAATGTTGCATCTGATACTAGAGTTGATGACAAAAGGTAAGTTCCAAGTTTCAAGTGAATGACGTATGTAGTTTTGAAGTTACCAAACTTTTGAATATAAATTTTATACAGAAAATCTAAGTGAAAAGGGGGCATAACTCTGTCATAATACAAAATAGAGTTATGGTTAATGTTGCCCCTGATCCTAAAGTTGATGTCAAAAGTTAGTTCCAAGTTTCAAGTGATTAACCTGTGTAGTTTTGAAGTTACCAATTTTTTTAATATAAACTTAAACCAGATAATCTATGTGAAAACGGGGAATAACTCTGTCAAAATACAAAATAGAGTTATGGTTATTATCGCTCCTGATACTAGCGTTGATGACAAAGGTAACTTAGAAGTTTCAATTGAAGAACTTATGAAGTTACCAAACTGTTGAATATAAACTTTAAACAGAAAATCTAAGTAAAAGGGGGACTAACTTTTCAAAATACAAAACAGATTTATGGGTATTATTACCCCTGATACAGAGTTGATGACAAAGGTTAGTGCCAAGTTTCAAGAGAATAGCTTTTGTAGTTTTTAAGTTGCAAAACGTTTGCATATAAACTTTAACCATAAAATCTATGTGAAAAAGGGGCATAACTCTGTCTCAATACAAAACATAGTTTTATGGAATGTTGCCCTTACAACTGGAGTTGATGACAAAAGTTAGCTCCAAGTTTCAAGTGAATAACTTATGTGTTGATTTCACAAAATGTTTAATTACAAAACTTTTGGATATAAACTTTAACCATAAAATCTAAGTGAACAAGGAGCTTAACTCTGTCAAAATACAAAATAGAGTTATGGGGAATGTTGCCCCTGACACTGGAGTTGATGACAAAGGTATATACCAAGTTTCAAATGAATAACATATGTAGTTTTGAAGTTTTAAGTCTTTTGAATAACTGTAACTCCGCGAGTCGGATGTGTCGCCTGACGCCGGATAGCTTATGTGAATCCAAATGAAGAAGCACTTAAGGGTAAAGCTCAAGTTTTGTAACATATTCATTGAAATCTTCAAAAGCACTGCACTCTGGCTAATTGCAAAGAAAATACATATACAAAGAAAATACACTTAGGTTTACAAATTTTGTAAATCTTCAAAAGCACTGCACTCTGGCTAATTGCAAAGAAAATACATCACGAAAATGTGAGGTGCAGAGTAACGGTTAATGTGCACTGCACTTCTCCTCAATGAGATCTATCTACGTATGAAGTTTTAAGTTTATAGCGTTCATAGTCTTCGAGTTATGCTCCAGACAAAAATTAAGTCTGAAAATAAACAAAGGGCAATAACTCCAAAAGTATGAGGTGCACAGTAACGGATATATCTACCTATGAGGTTTCATGTTGATAACTCTTATAGTCTAAGAGTTATGCTCCGGACAAGCGAAAGGGGACTCCGCCGCCGACACCACCGACACCGCCGCCGACAAAAGTAACACCTATAGGTGACACAAACACTTTAACCAAATTCAGACGCGTACGCCGGGGAGTAGGATAGCTAACCTATTCTTTGAATTGTCGAGCTGAAAATTCAATCCAGTTGCAAGTACTTTCATTACTAATGAATACAGCCACACATTAACAGAATATAACTGATGTATATATACCTTTTGTCTTCAACATCGACATATCACAACTTTTTTAGACCATTCCCACCGGTATAGTTAGCTGTTCGTAGATTCCAATTTGAACGAGTCCATAAGAAACCTTAACATGCTGCAAATATAAATTTCTTGAAGTCCTTTTTGGCGAGGATGGAATCAAATTCTCTATATGAACAGCAGACATACCTTAACATAAATAATATATATTAAATGACAAGATAAATTATGTTCTGTTATACCCCTCTATTTCAAACATTTAGGTGCTTGTTTTTCACTTTTTGCTCTATAGCATTTCGTTCTTAGTCTATACTCCAGTTACCAACTTTGATACTTAATTATTCACTTTACACAAATTTAATTGCAGAATTGATCAGAGTGAAAAGTCGTATGTTATTATGACAGTTATTTTAATGTTAATACTTATGTCATAACTATAATGGCTTTCTGTAAAACACTTTGTAAACAAACAACAGACATAATCATTGTCCTTACCCAAAACTGTTTGGTGGGCTTCTTTCTCATATATGCCTGAAAAATACATGACACTTGTGTAAAATGTGTTTTTGTCACATGAGTAAACAGTATTTAATCTATGTTAAGCAGACACTTGAATATTTTCAGTGACCGAATATTAAGTCACAAAAAAGTTCTCAATCTATTCACAAACATAGCATCTGCAGTATTATCACAGGAATAACAAATAAGGGGCGCACTGAATATTTTGTTACCTACAATTAAGGTGTACACCCAAACATTGTTATTTCTAAGTTGCCAGGACCAATACAATTATCAAAACAACAATTATTGGAGTTAAAAATCTCTAGACAATTACATGTAGATCATTAGTCTACTGTTAATCATTAACCGATATGAAACGTGTAATGAACTATGAGACACAGACCTATCTATCCATTGAAAAGCCTTACAATCAGGTTTTATAACATTGATTATTTTTACATGCAGAATAAGGTTTGTGTACTGTCCCTGCCATTAAGTAAGCATTAAGTATACAACAAGTTTCAAGTAAATACCTTTTGATTTTTTGATAGTATTCCAAATCTTGGACTTTTGGGGCGTACAATGATGATTTTAAAGTGAAGGATTGGATATTAGTTAAGATATTTTTGGAATAAATCCCCTGTACTACTAAACAGAACCTGCATAAATACTGATACCTTTCTTAGGAGCTTCATGTTCTTTCATCACCGTCTCTACATCACCAATCTCAGATAGATCTAAGTCGGCATATCACCAGCGGACTCTGTTGACAATGTATTGTATTATTGCATAGCTGAGGTGTCATATAGAAGAAACGTTTTCCCATATATTTACACCATAAAATTCCCCTTTAAATGTAAGCTTCATTTACAAAAGAAAAATACCAAGATCGGACAAAAGTTGACTAAGGTAGAGGCCATTTGCGTTAGTGCATAATCTGAGTTATCATTTGAAGCAAAGCAATTGATAAATGTTTTCTAATGAAGTAGAATATAAACATAATAATGCTTTTCTAAAAAAATAATTCCCCTTTTTCCGTCAAATTCCCCATCTGAAGGGCCCCGCCACCTTTACCTCAGAGGTGAAAAAAAACACTGCTTGCAAATGGTTACATTAGAATAGTTGTTTAAATTACTTCAGAATTATGCTGGTCAGGACTTCACATTATGTTTTAAGACCTTTCTTTATTTTCACCTCTTCGTAAATAAGAAACAGTTTTCAGTGGAATAAACGCTATTAACTCTCATTAGCTCTCATTAAAATAAATGCCATTTGAAGATGTGTTGAATTATATTCTAGGGACTGTGGCTTTAAACATTATAATTCTTACTTGGAACATTGTTATATTCAAATATGTTGCAACTTGCAACATTATAAACTATCATAATTATAATAGTCTGGTACTCTGCTCACATCCTAATGTTTTGTTGAATGCAAAGTTTACCCCAACTAATCTTACATATAGTGTATATTTACCCCCACACATTCTGAAGAGAGTATAGAGAGTGTATATTTACTCACAAAGTTTCAAAGTATGCATACATTTATGTTTACCGCCAATGCAAATATTTATCTTTGAGCTCTTAAATAAAAAGCATACATTTTTCTATTAAAAATCAAATGTCAGGGTCTCAGTATGGTAGTGAATATGCAGCCAGAGCCAATCCAAATAGAGTGGAGTAGCGAGGAAGAACAGCTAGTTCATGTGAGGTGGTCTGATTCTGAGGCAATGGACATAGTGCAAGTTACGTGGTCTGAATTCGAGGATGTCAACATACGTTTTGCCGATTATACTGTGAATGATTGTTTAACTTGTGAATCAATGGGGAGTGATGAGGACTTGCTGGGCGTATGGAATAGCGACGATAGTTTTAAATATGTTTCCTCAAGTTCCGAAGAAAATGACATCGAACGTGTATTTGCTAAGACAACGTGGCGAAAAGATGTTTACAAGTACATTCCAAGTAAGTTTCTGATTTCTTTAATTGGCAGTTTTGTGCAGTCAAAATTTATTAGTTATATTCCAGGGGTTATCAGACTTACTGCAGTACAGGTTGTATCTATCCTTAAAAGTTAAGTCTTTGTGTTGCCTGAAAAGGCTACATAAAGGGGTTACTGTTACTTAGCGGAAACAATGTGCCCTTCAGTCTGTGCTGCCAATAAGTTTAGAAGTTTGTGTTGATCGAAAACAGCATCTTGTTTTTATTACACATTGTATTGATTAAAAATTTTAAGCTGTATATTGTACATTTCTAGGTTCAGATTAAAAAGCGAAATGTTGCAGTGCAAGGTTCTGGACACAGGGTTTCTAAAAAGGTAGGTTAATGAAATAATGTTTTGGATATGCACAGTTGATTAAAACCTTTGAAGTTATTTTTCTAGTTTAAAGCATTTTGATTTGTAAATGGAAACATCAATATGACACATTATTCTTAAAGGGGCATAATGAGGGTATTTCCCTTAAATATAGACAAGTATTAAAACAAGACAAAATCCGAATTATCACTGCTATTTGTTTTCACGTATCAGTAAAATGTTGATGGAATTGTAAAAAAATAACAAAAAATGACAATATCCCAAAAATTGTTTTTTCGAATTTAAACTTGCGTCTACTGTCTGTTTATAAAAACTACACCTTGTTTTAAGCAATTATTTTATAGATACTCCTTAATATTATACATTATTTTGAAAAAATTATACCTTATATGCCGTTGATACACCCCGTTAAATAAAAGTACAAAATATAAAGCAGATGTGATCTTAAAGCTTGATATGAATGCTGTTATCAGCTATTTTTGTTTTGTGAGTCCATTTACACATCTCAGAAACTACTTCCCACAAGACTCATCCTTGAGTGATAGAAATTTAAATTTGTATGTATTGTTCCATTCCATTGCATATCTGTTTTACAAGAAGCTCTTGTTTAGTGATCGTTCTGGTCTAAAATGTAGCGCTGTTGGACAATCTGTGGGCCAGTAGAGCCTCTTATCCACCTGGATCTTTAATTGTATATCATTACCAATTTACCAGATGTTCAAGTCAACTCAAATGTGACTTGCATCATTGATAACTCTAGCTTGTTTTGTTATCCCACTGTCACATCCGAACGTAGAAGTTTTAATGTGTTAATTTATGATGATGATAATGCTCAATATGTTCTACCATTTCAGTCCAAACAAATGCAGGAGACCCAGGTCAGGGTGGTAGAAAGAGATCACATTCTAAGCGAAGATATGCTTGTGTGTTTATGCTTTTAGTATTCTGTTTTATATACCTACCAAAAGCTATAATAATTGTCATAATAAATTAATTATAGTCATAAACAAATTGTATAATTATGATAATGGGCTGCCATAATTTGTCATTTTTAGCCAAATACGTTTTACATGATGATGAACCACACAGTAAACTTACTGTAAGATAAGCAAGCTAGTTTTCTAGGTGATCAGACTAATCCTATTAATTAATTAAAATACATAGTTTATAATGTATGTAATACTTAAAGATTAAGCAATAATTAATACAGACAAACGAAACAGCTTTAGTGGCCCTGTAGGCTTGTTATTTAAAATTATAGTAGCCCAAGGGCAATTTTTGGTAGCCCCTGGGCCCTGGGCACAGGATTTGTTGGGCAGTGGAAAAAAATACCCCATGATTCAAGAATGGGACTTTTCAATGTATTGATAATTGTTTAATGTTAACATTGTCATACAATTTTGTTATTTTAGACGCGACTGTACGCAGAACCTCGCTTGTGCTTGTACCGGTATATGATGAAAAGAAAAAGCATTTTTGGATGAAGATATTTAGGGACATTTATTGATTGTTGATTCTATGATGGCGTTCATTTCATATGTGGTATGCGGTCTGGTTGAAGGTTATCTTACACGTATATTAAAATTAATGCAGTCACTAATTGTATTATTTATAAAACAGTAAAAGGGGTTGGTACAAGCAAGAGTAATTGTGACGTACTGACCGTATGATTTTCATGTTTTATTTACCTGAGTTTTCTGGAAAGAAACATTATTATTTAGGAAAGGAAACATACATGCCATTGTTGTTTAAATATGGGCAATGTTGCAAGGCGAAGATATGTCAATACTTACTCACTTATGTCCTTATATAATTGTATTTGCAAGTTACCATTAAAAATCCAGGATCCGCTTTAAAATAACACTATTTCAAAAGTAATTTGATATAATTTGACACAGTGTTCATGAACAGTTTACATGGTTGAAATGTTTTTTTTTAAATGTTGTTATTATATTTGCAAGTTACGATTAATAATCCAGGATTTGCTTTAAATAACACTATTTCAAAAATAATTTGATATAATTTGACACAGTATTGATAAACAGTTTACATGGTTGACACATTTTTTTTTGATTAAGTAAATGTTGATACATTCATTGTAGTATTTATTGGTATAGCAATAAGTGCAATTGTTAGCTTGACAATTCAGAGAATAGGTGAGCTTTCCAGATACCCCTGGCGTCGGCGTCCTCGTCTAAATTTGGTTAAAGTTTTTATTGAAAAGTCTTGTAACTTTAAATCCACACAAGTTATTCATTTGAAAATTGGAATATACTTTTGTCATCAACTTCAATATCAGGGTCAATATTCTATATAACTCTGCTTTCTATTTTGACATAGTTATGCCCTTAGATTTCCTGGTTCAAGTTTATGTTCAAAAGTTGTGTAATTTCAGAACTACATAAGTTATTCACTTGAACATTGGAATATACCTGTGTCATCAACTCCAGTGTCAGGGGCAACATTCCAAAACTTTAGAAATACACGTGGAATTCACTTTAAAATAGGAGGCTTCAACTCCAGTGTCAGGGTCAACCGCCCTATAACTCTGTTTTGCATTTTGACAAAGTTATGCCACTTTTTCACTTTTTGTCTGGTTAAAGTTTATATTTAAAACTCTTATAATATCAAAACTACATAGATATTAGCTTCATTAAGGTTGAAACTTGGAACATGTGATAAATTAATTGCCTTAACTCAGTTTTGTATTTCAACAAATGTATGCCCCTTCCACTTTCCAAAATATGTACCAACTGAAATAATTCAAATAGTTGAGCGAGCTGTCCCCTGACAGCTCATGTTTTATTATATTGTTTTTTTTGTACTATTTAAAATATTGCGAATGCGAATCCTGGGAATGTACAAAAACAGATGCAATGTAAAAATATCACAAAAAAGTCCAAGTAAATTACACAAGGTTAATTTCATGAAGTATGCTATTTTGTATACCTATGTATAAAGATCATTTTATGATATGATACTAATTATACCCCCACTACCAGTATGTATGGGATATTAATCACTTAGTCCATTTGTCCTGAAATTTGCCCGGCCTCTAACTTCCATGTACACAGAAGGATTTTGAAATAACTTGGCACAAAAGTAAGACTGTGTCGTGCGCAATAGCCAGATTGCTACCTTTAAGGTCAAGGTCATACTATGAAGTCAATGGTCAAAATGAAGTGCCTTCTTGTATTTCATTTCCGGTCTATAACTTCTGAATGTCTTGAAGGATTTGAATATTACTTCAGAGTGTTATTCCCTATGACCAGTTGATGTGTCGAGTACATGACCAATGCTTGTGCATCAAATGTCAAGGGCACAATTTAAGGTCAATGGTAAACTATTCGTATACCTCTCCATAATTACTAAATGCTTGGAAGGATTTTAATATTACTTCATATTGTTACACCACATGACTAGAAAATGTGTCAAGCACATGTCCCATGCCTATCAGTCAAAGGTCAAATATGTGTTAATAGTTTCCGCTTGTACTCTCCTTTTTGCATTTCAAGCACATTTTTCCTGTTTTGCATGTCATTTTGTCAGTCAAAACATTGCTCTGTGTCAAAGCAATACACATGCTAAGGTCTTCGTCTTTGTCAAAGCAGTATGTGAGAGTATTGATCACCTTTAATGATAGCTCTATCTTTGTACTGTATTGTGACTGTCTTTAATTGCCCCCATAAAGTGGGAGGCATTTAGCATTGCAATTGTCCATCAGTACATTCCAAAATTGTGTGTGCTCAACTCCTTTAACTTATGGGCAGATTTCGCTCAAACTTTCAAAGCTGAAGAACCTTAATGTGTAGATGACCGTAACGGAAGGAATTTTGGCTGAGACCAATGTTTTAGAATTATGGCCCATTTTGTTATTTCAACCATGTAATTTTGTGGACTTGACTCCTCTTTAACTCCAGGGCAGATTGCGCTAAAACTGTCTCATCTATGGAACGTTGTGGTGATCTTAAAGGACCAATTTTGGCAGAATAATGGCCCTTTCATTTTTCCGCTATAGAAATTTTGTGAACTCAATTCCTAATTAACTTCTTTTGCGTATTTCGCTCAAACTTTCACTGCTGAATAACCTTAACATGTGTGGGCATCTGTGTCTGTGACACATCTAGTTTAGTTCAGCGAACAATTCACAGTGTGATTCTAAATATTTTCTTTTTCGATTTAGATTTGCAAGTTGTGATCATTTTTGCAAACATTTGAGCGAATAAAAGGACTCGTTCAGCTAAGCTCATTATTGAGGCTTATGAACATTAACATTGTTTATATTTATTTGATTCATGTTTAAATAAGGATATTAAAACGTGAACATTTTGCAAATGAACATCTGTGTGCACTTACGAATTATTAATTAAAGATTGAGTAATGTATATCTCAAGAGAAAACTACATAATTTGTTGACATTTAGTTAAACGTTTAAATAACTGTCGTTATTGACAAGTATGTTAACGCACAAGCCCCCATCGAAGATGGTGTGGTATATTGGTTTGCTAATGTCAGTCTGTCTGTTGGTTGTTAGACAATTTTTGTTTCATCTTGCTCAAGTCCAACAGTTTTCATCCGATTTGATTTTCACCAAACTTTATGAAAATGTGTGTGGGCATATCTTGGCCAAGTTCGATAATCCGCCAAATCATCCCAGGAATTGAGAAGTTGTGGCCCTTGAATTATCTACCATTGGCAGTTTTAGCCGTTTCCGCTGCAATTTCTATAGATTTCATCCGATCTTCACTAAAGTTTATGAATATTTTTGCGGGCATGCTATTTTGGTAAAGTTTGATAATCAACCAAATTACCCTAGGAACTGTGGAGTAGTGGCCCTTGAATTTTCTACTATTGGAAGTTTTAGCCTTTTCCGGTCAATGGTAAAATTGATATTTGAAAGATTGTTTTTAACCTATAAGGGGCATAACTGTTTAAAATAGAGCTCTTGTTTGCTGAAATGTAAGAACCACATAAGTGAATTTTTTATAATGGTAAGTTAAACTTGTAATTTGTTTTATTATTCTATTTTATAAATGATTGAAGTTTTGTTTAATGGCATGCTACCTTATTTGTATGGGTATATCTCTCATGATACATCTTTCTATCAATATATTGGTTTGAACAAATGATGTATCCAATGTTAGAAGTTGACAGTTCATGACAAGTTTTGATAATTGTCAATTTTATGTAAAATAATTGTTATAACTACTAGTATGTGAGTGCTTTCTTCAGTCGTTCTTTGTCTGTTTATACCCCAACAAACCAAGTTTAGGATAGTAGTGAGCTTGTCGGTTTGTTGGTTTTTGGTTACCGGATGATAACTCAAGAAAGGCTAGACATATTCAAATAATTGTTGGTACACATGTGTACCATCAAAGAGTACAGGTCAAGTTCGATGTTGGTTACAAACCACTAAATTTTGGCAGAGTTATGGCCCCTTTTCGACTTAAAATTCCATGAAAACATGGTTTCCGGATGAAAACTCAAGAAAGGCTTGACATATTCAAATAAGTTTTGGTAGACATGTGTAACATCATACAATACAGGTCAAGTTCGATATTGGTTACAAACCAATAAATTTGGACAGAGTAACGGCCCTTTTTCGACTTAAATTTCCGAAAAACATCATTTTTGGATGATAACTCAAGGATGGCTTGACAAATTCAAATAATTCTTGGTATACATGTGTAGCATCATAAAATACGTGTCAAGTTCGACTTTGGTTGTTACAAACCACTACATTTTGACAGAGTTAAGGCCCTTTATATGACTTAAATTTCCTTGAAACAATGTTTTCTGACGATAACTCAACAATGGCTCGACATATTTAAAAATTTATTGGTACTAATGTGTAGTATCATAAAGTTCATGACAAGTTTGACTTTGGTTACAAACCACTAAATTTTGACACAGTTATGGACCCCCTTTTTGACTTAAATTCCAGAAAATTATGGACAGTAACTCTTGAAAGGCTTCACATATTTACCTTAATTTTGGTACGACGGTGTGACTTCATAAGATACAGATCAAGTTCAACTTTGGTTACAAACTACTTAATGTTGACAGAGTTATGGGTCCTATTGAAATTAATCGTTTTCAATTGCACTGTTGACCATTCACAAATTAAAGCATTATCTCTGTTCAGTTCTTTCATGGCCATTGTGTGGGGGTATATCATTCACTCATGTGACAATACTAGTTGTGTATGTCAAGAACATGTCCTTTGAATTATTATTGTTTTAAATTTATTAAAAGGTAATCATTTCATAAATTGGCTTGACATTGTGCTTGTAAAAATAATGTTGTTGTTTTTATAATTCAGAAAAGAAAGGTCAGTACATATGTGGCATAAGCAGAACATTTTAGTAGACTTTGACAGAATATATGTCACGAAACATTTTATGACAGGATGCTCGGAAACTGTAATTTAGAATATAGCATTTATCAAAATGCTTGTACCGCCAGAGGAACACTTTAAGTTTGGTTATTTATTGAAACAGATTATAAATATTAGTGAGTTTGTAGCGCCAACAGAACACTTTGAGTTTGTTTATTCATTAAATCAGATTATACATATTAGGAAGTTTGTACCGCCAGCGGAACACTTTAGTTTGGTAATTCATTAAATCAGATTATACATATAAGTAATTTTGCACCGCCAGCGGAACACTAAGTTGGATTTATGTTGTCAAGACTATACATTTTAGGAAGTTTGAAATGCCAGCTGAACACTTTCGAGTTTGGTTTTCTATTAATCGGAATATAAATCTTGTGATTTTTGAACCGCAAGAAGAACATTTTGAGTTTGGTTTTCTGCATATCAGAATATAAATGTTAGGAAGTTTGTACATGAGTTTTGTTTTTGGTTAAAAATGTTCGGAAGTTTGTACCGCCAGCGGAACACTTTCGAGATTGATTTCTGCATTAAGAATATAAATGTTAGGAAGTTTGTACCGCCAGCAGAACAAGTTCGAGATTGATTTCTGTATTAAGATTATAAATGTTAGGAAGTTTGTACCGCTAGCGGAACACTTTCGAGGTTGATTTCTGTATTAAGATTATAAATGGTAGGAAGCTTTTGAGTTTGATTTCTGTGTTAAGATTATAAATGTTAGGAAGTTTGTGCCGCCAGCGGAAAACTTTCCAGTTTGAGTTCTGTATTAAGAATATAAATGTTAGGAAGTTTGTACCGCAAGCGGAACACTTTCGTTTTTGATTTCTGTTGTCCAAAATATAAATGTTAGGAAGTTTGTACCGCCATCGGACCATTTTTAGTTTGTTTTCTATTAATCGGAATATAAATGTTGGGATGTTTGTACCGACAGCAGAACAGATCCATTACTTGTAATAAGGAATACAAGCATTTGCTGGTGGGTCATTAAATTTGGTACTTAAAGACATATAATGTTTGTACCGATAGCGGAACATTCCCTGCAAATTACTGCAAAAGCTCAACAAGTTAGAGAAAAAAAAAGACATTTTGATCGGCCGGCGTAACATATTTCGTGCTTTTTTATAATTGAGTGAAGAAAAATCAGGGTTTTTTTCCAGACAATTTATGGAATTAAAATTTAACGACTGAGCCGTTTATAACAACAACTGATTGTATAATTTAACTTGGATTTCCACATGCAAATGTGTTGTTTTATATAGGAAAATTTACTTTGTTTAAAGATATGTTAGATACATATAGCGTACATTTATCCAATATTATTACAAAGTAAGTGAAAATGTACATTTATGAAATGTGAATCAAAATATTTCTATTATTTAAAAAAGATACAATGAGATGGAAATTTGTTTCAGCTATAGGCAAAAAATATAGAAAGAGCATATACACAATGCTTATCCATCAATCATACATGAAATGATAACAAGAAATCAGAAATATGCGATTATATTGCGTCCCCGACCCATGTGTAGCCCATAAAACACACATAATGAAAGCAGCAAAACACATACTATTTATAAAGTTTGCCTGTTCCACAGTTAACATTGTAAACTTTGTATTGAACAACAAATAAGTTCATTATTGTATAGGAATGCATACGGATCGAACATGCATTTGCGATGTATCTTGGTTTAAAATATAAATGCAAAGTTCGTGTTTAGTATTCCGTTTGTGTTGCTTGATATTTGAAATACTCATAGTAATAGGTATAAGTAATAACACAATACAACTTAAGTGATAATGCATCCATTGCGTCGTATGTATAATCGTAACTAATGTAAGTGAATATATAAAGCACTTACCTAATATAAAAACGCAGCTACACCTAGCTTTGAAGTCATTGTTCTGTTTTCGGTGTATAGGGTCTTTTATCAAAAGAAAATTAGCGTAACGAAGGAACTGACATATTGACGGCTTTATTTATACAAAGACATATTAACACACATTTTAACAATGATATATTAAAACATTTGATAGTAAACGGAACAATTCGATTACTGTATGTCAGTAAGATTGTAGACACATGGTCATCGATGTTAACATTAAAATAATTGACATAATGAAACAGTAAACAGTTTATACATTGATATCAAAATATGAGTTATGTTACGCAAAAACACACATATATAAACAGGTTGTGTGAATTTATATGAAATTACATTTACGAATGTACATGTATTATACATTCCTAAATGATTTCTGCCGAATATGCGTCATATATATGATAATATCTTCATTTTCAAAATAACAATGCAACATATACACCGGTCTTTACAACAACTAGTAATAATACGTGTCTATGGTACCGTCATACACAAACCAGGATCCATTTCATCCTGATCTTAATTTGTTTTTCTTACTGTTACTTTTATTTTTTCTGTAGTTCATTTACGTGGGGTCAGAAGGAGCACATTTATCGGCGGCAATGTTAAGTTGTAACGAAATCTTTAATTTCAGCTCCATTGCCTCCAATGGTGTAATCTAAACAACAAATGTACATGTTCCTTTATTAAATTAGAGAAATCGTTTGATGAAACACACGGTGTAGATGGTGAATGCATATGTATTTAACTGAACGTTATTGTGTTCGTACCTGAGATGTTTCGAACCTTCGGTTGGTTATGTTCAAAGCCTTTGTAACTGACCTTGTCGTGTTTTTCATGTAATACATGTTTTGTTTTACATGTGGAATACATGCTACAGATACAAAGAGATGTTGCTACGTGCATGCATGTTTTAATTTATCATACTGCACTTAAACATGCTTTCAAGCATAACCTACATTTTAAGCAAATCAGCTTAAACACAAGTTAAATGGAATATTTAAGCACAAAGAGCATGATGTTAACGGATCGTATTGTCTAGCTTTTGATTGTCTATTTGTAACATCGTCCTCTCAGAATGTGTACTTAACATTACCATATATGGATATATAATATTCTCATGTACATGCGCAAAACCAATCCAAATGCAGGTTATGCTTTAAGTAAGTTAGAATATATCGCTATAGCCCTTCTTAACCAATAAGAATGTACTTAATATGGTCTAACTATTACATACACGTTATTTTTAACGTAATCTCTGCAACTACCGAAATTCCATAGTATCACTGTAGCGTTATTATACATTATTAGGTTTCCCGTGAATAACTGCAGTGTTATTTTTCAATTCTCAGGTTTTTCGGTTTTCAACATTTTCTGTTTGTACGAATGTGATTTATGACTTTTGGTTGACACGTTATTTAGTGTGTAGTTTAGTTAAGTATTGTTTTTGTTTCTTTTGTTGTGTGTTTTTTTCTTGAAAGAGAGAAAAGTGTATCAATGCATTTTTACATGCTCATATGTACTTAGAACACCTCGCAATTTTGGTTAATGATGTGTAGGATAGGCTTTGCTTTACTACATGAGTTTTTACAATTATAATTATACAATTGTTCATAACACTATAATACACTTGAAAAGTGGGCCCGTAAAAGAAAATACTATACACTTTAATTTCACCGATAGCTATGCAGAGATAGAACAATTGTGCAAATACGCGTTTACAAGTTCTTATTGTACTGTTTTTTTTCTTTTCACACAGTTGCCCTATCAGATTCTATAAATCACAAAACATATAACGTCGATTTTATTTGTATATCATTATATCCGTTTCTCCAAATATAAACAAAGCGAAACTCCAGTTGCGACAGCAGGAGAGAACTCTGATTAGCAGCCCGAGGTACTTTATTTATGGCAAGTAACCAATTGCCAAACTATTACACAGCACATCAAGAAAACACATAACAAACACAAAACACACATAAATAAAACTGGCGTCACCACCTTGCAACGGTAAATTCAAAGCATTGGGGGTTTAAACCGGTTTACGTGATCACTAACCTCACACTTTGCCCAGAACTATTCACAAAACATGTAAGTGTAAATTGAAATTAACCTCATAGCATCGTAATTCAAATTAAACAGCAATAATAGTGAATACTAATCAATTTAATTGCCATTTAATTACTCAATGGCTAGATGCAATCCAGAGTAGCATGAAAACATTATCAACTACGTCTCGTCTTTTTATAAAAAGCTTTAAAGGCACAGCATTATATAGTTTAATTTTCAGATCATCGTCATGCATTGTCAAAAGCACACATTAACTTGTTATACCTACACACTTATTACTTAGTTTATAATCCCACACAAATAATTGACACATCCATATGTTTACCTCTTCCAGTCGCCAAGTTATACTACAGTCTTTAGACATGCAAGTGAAAACCGTTATAAACATATAGACGTAAATTAGACGATATATAAATGCAGACGGTTGCAGCGTGTTTACAAACCACGATTCGCCCTGTTTAGAATAAATGGTTGCTCCCCTCATTAACAAAACAATTTAACAATCCATTGTGCTGAGCCATGCAAATGTAAACGCATTGTTTAAATCGATTACTGTTTAACTCATTGATCTTGAACGCGTTCATACGAACAATGGTGAACCAAGTCAACAGCAAATTAAATATGGCGGAGGTATGCTATTGTGTATGTTAAAAACTGGATTACAGCAGTTGGTATGATTTTGCGCCTTTTTATTACATGTAACAGCACATCATTTTGTATTATATGTAATTAAATTCGTTGAACGGTCACATGCAGCCACTCGGCGCAGCTTGATATAAAAATAACATGTTTAATGAAACTATTTTCTGTTATCGTATAGTGTGTAGTGTGTGACCATGGGGTACTGATTTAAAATACATCACATTGATATATAGTTGTATACATATTATTTAATATTATATTGTATCCTTATATGTCTAACGACTCTTATATCTGATTTACTTAAACTGAGTGTCAGACCAAGTCGATAATAATTATGATTGTCTCGATTACCCGATTCCACTGCCATGTTCGATTTGAATTGTAGTATAGTGATTGTTGATCAACGTCAACGTCCCTTAGTCGGGCGTGAAGAAAGTCACTCTTAAAGCGTGTCATATTTGATTAGTTAACTGTCTTCGTGTCAAAAACCAGTAGTAGTATATAAGGTTACGTGTTTTCTGTTTAATTTAAACACCAAATAGGCCAAAACATCTATAGGTATCCTGCGGAAACATAATGGTATACGGAGAAAACAGTTTTAATGTTACAAGCCCCTTTGACCTTGACCTTTGACCTGTTGACCTCACGATTGATCATGCGTCTTTCTTTACTACCGAGTAGCCAGCATACCAACTTGGATGATCGGAGGTCAAAGCGTAGTCTACACATCATGTGGAAACGATATGGTTTACAGAGAAAACAGTTTTCATGTTACAAGCTTCTGTCACCTTGACCTTTGACTTTTGACCTCAACATTGATAGGGGTCTTTCTTTCCTCCCAAGTATCCAGCATACCAAATTAAATGATCGTAGATCAAAGCGTTCTCTAGATATCGTACGGAAACACATTTCATGTTACAAGCCCCTGTGACCTTGACTATTTTGACCTGTTGACAGCAAAATCAATAAGCGTCTTCCTTTCCTCCAAAGTAACCAGCCTACCAACTTAAATGATCTCAAAGCGTTCTCTAAATATCGTCCTGAAACGAAATGGTCTACGAACTGACCGACCATCCGACCGACCGACCGACCGAAGGACGGGTGAAAATCAATATATCCCAACTTCTTTGAAGGGGGCATAATAATGTTTTATAGATTGGCTAGTATATATATATTGAATAATCAACTGTATACACATATAACAAAATGAAAACGTTAAAATGTTATATAAATCGATAAAATAATTATAGGTTAGATATGTGCAATCAATAAATAAGTGTTACATCGGGTTAAAAGTTGATATTACGTTTGCTTCCATGAAATAAAATACGTGACATATGATTGTTTGTGTATGCGCTCAGCAACGCATTACTGCATATTACTGAAGAAATATTAATTATTACAAACCTGTTTGTGTATTTTGTTAGTGTGTGCAGCTTTATGTTCTGTGATAATAGTTTCACTTTTGACCGATTTTGTTTTAGAGTGGTGGGATAATGATTGGTTGAAAAAACTTAACTCTACAATGAAAGTATAAACGAATAAATTACACTATGAATTTGAAAGGGAAGAATTGCCTCAAACGAAATCGTTTCTAATTATTTAGTACTTCCGACGGCGACCCCATACCGCGGAGCACTAAATCACTCATATACCCGTAGTTAATTGGATAAATTAAATTATGATAATGCAGTTAATTTGTATTTAAAATCTCTCTATATATACGTACCGTTCACTGGTAATGTTAATCTTTTCATTAAATTTGCTGCCCGTTTTGTTGCGAAATAAAAAAGTTCGTTAGCAATATTGTATTCTTAGGGGCAAATAATGCTATTTAAGTAGCAAATCGACTATATATTTGATAAGTTGCCGTCTCCACTATAGTAATTGTTGCTATTAAAAAGGGATTTCTTTAGTAGGAAAACCCGTACTGTATCGTTTAGCGTTCACTTCAAAGAAAAGATACACGTCTCTGATATAATTGAGTTTTTATTTATCAAACTCTATTTTTACATGTGTTTTATTTCATAATTATAACATGGCATCAATCATATTTATGTAAATAAATGTTGACAATAACAAATTTGTGGCACTTTAGATCTATAAATAGCAATCACACTTTAAAATTATGACGTTATTTTCTCTTCAATGACGTAACGTCGCGTTTCCGAATTCTATGCAAGTGTGAGCCGAAGAAAAGCTAGACTTACTAGACCACACAATTGCGCAGAAATCATCGACATACACATATACCACGTAGTTAAGTTTATTGCAGTTATTTGTGTTTTACACTTATTAATTGTTAAACAAATTCAAACACATATTATAAGTATTAATTTCATTAAAATACAACAAAAATCAAATGAAATAAATAAGGACATTAAAAACTTGCCTCCGCTTATAACGTTATAAAATGGATTGTTATTATGTCGAATTCTTTGTAAATATAGGATATATTATAATATAAAAAATGTATCATACATCCAAATATGCATAATGTTGCAAAACTGTTTACTTTGCAATAACCATTATTCAATTGACATTTTCAATTCAAATGAAATAACGGCATGTCTAAATGCATAATAAAATGAGTTTATTATTTTTTGAACTAGCTGTTTTAGAGTAAGCATATCAAATCATGGAAACAAACTTGTCTCCGGAAAATTAACTCCCTTTTTTGCATCGAATCGTCTTCGCCAAAGACCTGTGCCATTTGTTCATTTAAGTAAAATATAAATCACAAATCTAGAACAAAAGGATTTAACATGTTGACTTGATTGTGTTGCACATATTAGTTTAATTTAAATTTGGGCATTTCACACTTTATATATGTCACTGCATACAATGAATATACTTTATTCTCCCAACACCAGCCTGACTATGCTTATTTGTTGACATTAAGAATCCCACACTATTAAAGTCAAACGAATTAATTAATCCATCTGGCCATTTTAAACGTAGTTGTATCCATACAAGACTATGAAGGCTGTCAACATTTTACGGCTGTAGGCTTTCAAAGCAATCATATAGTCCACTTAGTCTTCAAACGACACGTTTTGGTGTCATTCTTCGCCACTAGTAATTATCAGAAGAGTGCTATCCGTGTTTATAATACCGTGTTTGTTTGTTATGTCGATCAGGAGGCATGTTTTTATACATAACGATATTAAGTTTGCTGAACACAATAACACATGTGTAAAACGTAACAACTATTACATGTGCATGTAACATTTATGCAGAGTTTAGAGATGTGTTCGATCAGTTTAACAGGTTTTGTTTATGTATTCATAAACTACCGGTACTGCAAGCTCACTCAAGTGAGGAATTGAAAGTTAAAGCTTTAAATATAACAAATGAACCTTGTATTTAATGCTATGCATACCAAGCTGTAAAATATCAACAAATTGCGAAGCCGCCATTTTGTAAACAATATTTTTGTTACAAGTATCGTAAAAATAGAATCGAGTTACATTACAGTGGAGCTCAGTAAATTTATTCTACATGCACATTCATAAACCTCAATCAACTAGCGAAACAGCTTACCAATATTTTTTGGCAGACTTGAAGACTCGCATAATATTTCCATTAGTTACTGGCGGACAATCACTTTCCGGAAAAAATTGCGTCTGTCTATTTATACTCTGGAATAATATATTACAAATGATGCTTAGAATTATTAAAAGCAAGGATTGTCGCCATTGATTTCGAAGTTCTTGCAGTAAACATGGAGGTCACCGTAAAGTAGACAATTTTCTTCAATATCTGTATTAGTTATGACGTATTGAACTCAATGTATCAGAATTATTTGTATTCGATTTAAAATTATATCATTCGTGTTCAGTGTGAGTAATATATGTACCAACTAAAACCAATCCTTAAATATGTAATCCTTATTTAGAAAATATGGACATAAAAGAAACACTGACATACGTGTAAGGCTTTGTAATTTATCTTCTGAAATTTCACTATGGTTCATTTGAAATTAATGTACGACTATGATTATAACTTGTTGATTGTTGAACTGGATTTCCCATAGTGTGCGTTGAGCTATTTAACATAATTGTGATTTTATGATTTCAAATGTGTTAAGCTATGGTTAAATATCGCATATCCAACTATTTCTACACACAACAAGGTTTGGTTTACATATCGTGTGTGCAGCTAGATATTTACATACCAAGCAATCTGTATTGAGTTGTTTTTCACAAATGTGTACAATTTGTACACCACACACCCTGCGTTAATCTCGATGTAGCAGCACGGGGAGGTGTTACAAGCAGTCAGAGTTTTATAAAAAAAATAGCGTTGGTTGCCTTCCTTGAAGCGATTTCTGTAACAGCATATGATGTTTTGAATCAATGACTGAACTACACGATACCGTCAGAAATACGCATTGATATGTATTTACGGTATAGTGTCTTATTGTATAGCATTTTCTTAACAAGGTGTTGGATGATTTAACATGTCTTTGTGCTCAGTCATGTTATCGTAATTGTCCAGTACTTAGGCGAGTTTATCGTTTTCTTCCAGAAGCATTATTTTTGCACATACTTCTGCGTGAACAATCTTTAATGCTTATCTAAACGTTACAAATAGACGGCGTTGTCTCATTCAAAGAAGTTATGTAAAGAAGTTGCACATCTGAACGTTTCTGATAAATACGATGCATTATAGATTAATTGACTACTCAAGCATACGTGTGACTGTTATGCCCCCACTTTCGAGGGGGGGGTAGAGATTTGCCCTTTCCGTCCGTCCGTCCGTCCGTCGTCCAACCGTCCATCTGTCCGTCGGATTTTTGTGTCGCGCATACCTCAAAACTATGACTGCTAGAGTAATGAAACTTTATTGGCTTTTTCGTCGGCATCGGGGCTTGTGCACCTGTGTATTTTGGTGCAGTTGTTTCCGACATCAGCAGAGTTATGGCGTTTTTGTAACAAAGAGTGACATTGTTTTGGACCTGTGTCGCGTGTAGCTCAAACAGTATTGCTGCTAGTGTGAGGAAACTTTATGAACATATTAATCATCATGTGAACTTGTGCAACTGCGTATTTTGGTGCAGATATTCAAACATACGCAGAGTTATAGCCCTTTTTAGCAAACAATGACAATTTTGGACTTGTGTCGCGCGTCACTCAAAAAATATTATTGCTAGAGTGTTGAATTTGTATATACATATAAATCACACTGTGATCTTGTGACATGGTATTTTGGTGCAGGTGTTTTTAGACATCAGCGGAGTTATGGTCCTTTTTTTAACAAACAAAAAGAATTTTTTCTACTTGTGTCACGCGTTACTCAAAAAGTATAACTGCTAGAGTGATGAAACTTTACATACGTATTAATCAGCGCCAACCTGTGTACCTTGGTATTTTGGGTCATTTACTTCCGCCATCAGTGGAGTTATGGTCCTTTTTTAGCAAAAATAATATCTATGGATTTGTGTTGCGTGTAACTCAGAAAGTATAACTGCTGGACTGATGAAACATTTTAAACCTATTCACCAGCCTGTGCACTTGTGCACCTGGGTATTTTAATGCATTTGTTTCCGACATCACCCGAGTATTGTGACAATCAGCGGAATGTGGGATCATCCGTGTCCTACGGACACATGTCTCGTTAAACAATAATATAAACATAAGAATGCAATATTAGACGAAATTAATTGCTTATGTGTTTTAGATAGTATAGTAAAGTACAACACATACAGTCATGTATAACGTTATAGGTATTATATTGGGCTAACTTGTACGGCACACTTCAATGTATTCATATAAATGTAAAGTCACACTAGCATAATGTTGTTTTGATTTTGTTAATGCACACAACCAACGTAAAACATAGGGTTAAAATTTGACGACAATGTATATCCATGTACAGGCCTTCTACGCAGAGTTTCTAACAATGCAATTGTAGTTATCTGCATGTAAATGTATGTTAATTTCGATTTAATGCATTTATGGAAAAAGGTGGTCAGCAAACAATAGTGTACATTACAAAGTTTGCTTTCTCCTCAGCATACTGTTATGTTTCCGTTACAAACGTTGACAAAATCTACGCAGCTACAAATATAAATCCGCATTAAACAACACCATCGTTACATGTATATGTTATTGCATTTTCATTAAAATTACAAACTCTGACATGTTTCACCTTGCATACAGACACAAATATACATGTGTAATGCAAATACTAATCAAACTGAACGCAACACGCCCTTTCAGATTCGTCATCCACGGTATTTAGCGATTTAAAGGGACTATGTCACAAACAAATTGGCTACTTATTGCACTGTAAATCATATTATTTGATAGAAATGTGCTTTACAAAGGCATGTGCATTACATTTATAAAAATATTATAATACACAATAAGTTGTTCATACAAACACTTCTGAAGAAAAAATAAAATCCCAAGCGGGTATCGAACTCACGACTTATGGGCCATTCGAGGAAATGACATTCGAAAGCGCTTTAATCAACGTTGCTTTCATGCTTAGTAAGAAGTCGTGCGTAAAGAATAATAGGTCCAAACATACGCAACCCATAGTATAAACTCATTTTTATCTCAGAATGCATACACTCTTTTCCCATTATATGTACCCGGTTTTAAACGTTATTATATGCAAGTTTTAATATCTAAATTTAAGATTTGTTTTAAGAAATTGCCCCTTTGAAGCCGTTTTCGATGGCATAGTCTCTTAAATGAAATTTAGGCGCACCTGTCACTTAATAGTAGGTCAGATAAACAAATAATATATCCCTACTGCATGGAATAACTATTTCATCCGTTTTGCGCTCTCTGTAAAATATTTACATTGAGTCGTTATATTTTAAAAAGGGAGTTTCCACTAAATCCCAATTAAATGGGCCATTTTCAAGATTAATTATGAAAAATAAACATCTTTTTGTTTTCACTAAATTACGAAAAAGCAAGAAAAACGTTCCGCCGGCTCGTGTTCCGCTGGTTGTACAAAAATCATGACATTTATATTCAGAATAACGGAAAACCTAATATACATTGTTCCGCCGGCGGTACAAGCATCGACACATTACTATTCTGATTAACAAACTAGAAGTGTTTCGCTGGCGGTACAAGTAGCCTTAGTATTCAAACATACAAAAATCAAAACAAAATTTGTACCGCTGGCGGTACAAACATCACAACTTGTATATTCCAAATTACAGAAAATAATACCAACAAATTGTTCCGCTGGCGGTACACACATTCTGATATTTATATTCAGAATAACAGAAAACTTAAACACAACTGTTCTGCCTGCAGAACAAGCATCCAAACATTTATATTATGTTTTACAGAAAACCAAACTAAAACTGTTCCGCTTGCGGTACAATTGTCTTAACATTTACATTCTGAATTACTGAAAACCAAACAAAAATAATGTTCCGCTGACATTAAAAACAAAACAAAATATATATTCCGAATTACAGAAAACCAAACTAATTTGTTCCGCTGGCGGTACAAGCATATCAACATAAATTGTATCATTAACAAAAACACTAAAAAGTGTTCCACTAGCAGTACAAACATCCCTACTTTTGTATTGTATATTACAGAAAACAAGACAAAGAAATTGTTCCGCTTGCGGTACAAACATTATGATATGTATATTCAAAATAACACACAACCGCAACAAAATTGTTCCGCCGGCGGAACAAGCACCAACACAAGCACCAAAACCTATATATTGTGATTTGCAGAAAAACAAATAAAACGTGTTCCGCTGGCGATACAAGTGTTTTGACATTTATATTCTGAATTACAGAAAACAAAACAAAATTTGCTCCGCTGGTAGTACAAACATCCTGATTTTGATATTTTACAGAAAACTTATACTGCTGGCGGTTACAGTATTCATACATTGATATTCTGAATTACAGAAAACCAAATTAAAAGTGTTCTGCTGGCGGAAAAAGTATTCAAACAATTATATTCTGAATTACAGAAGAAAAACTAAAAGTTTCACTGGTGGTACATTTGTATTTTGAATAGCAAAACAAGAGGGCCATGATGACCCAACGGGCTCACCTGAGTACTGGCAAAGATGAAAGTGTTACTGTTGCGAAAGGTTGGTGTGAATGTACGCCATAATGTCCTTAAATAATGTGTCGAGCTGATTTAGTCTCATACATATAACACAACCTGAATATATTTTCTCTAACCTGATATCCAACTTTTCGCAGGCTATTCCGGAGGAATAGTGTTAATGCGGTAGTTCTGAATGATAATGGCGAAGGCTGCACAAAGTTCATGTCATGCTTGCCCACTTGTTTCAAATTGTAGAGTGCATTGCCATGTACACATCCTGTATTTAAATTTGCTTTAGATCTTATGGTCTAATAAAGTTGTGCAAGTTTCGTTTAGACTTGTTGGAAATAAAATCCCTTGCAACATGTATATTTCATTCCCATAATTCTTTGTTAACGTCGCGACCGGTGCAAAACGGGGCCGCCCGACGGGCCCTACAATGTGCCAAGTTTCAAGGCGCTAGCCTCATGCGTGGGCGCGCGGCGACGTAAACATCGACGTCAACAGTTCATGTTTGACCCTGTAAATTAAGGTCGCTAATTAATTGTTAACGATGCGACCGGTGCTAAATGTTGTTACATTTTCTGGTTTTACGCTGAATACAATCTTTTCGTTGCACGCACGTCAAGACTACCGGTGGAGTTGTATTAAATTTGTATAATGAAAATGGTTATCAATGCATATCCCAAATATACACACGTACTAAAATGGTAATTTACAACACAAGTAATTTCTATCGAAAATAACACCATATAGGGTCGTTATGTAGAACGTTGTTGTCAGAACATATATTAAAGAAACTCTCGAAACTAAATTAAAATATATCCATACGGAAGTTAATACTATGCGATTACATGTATGTGCTTTAAACAGCACACACGCTTTTACTTCTACATAACATGTAAGTTTACTGACGGAAATACGGAAATAAAATGTAGTGAATAATAAATAAACATTAATACATTTTATAAAATTATTCCCGACTGAAGAATGGTTTAAACAAGTATTGCAGTCTCCAATAATTGAAACCGTGTTTAGGAAAAAAGTAGGTGTAGGCAAAACTCAATTTGATGAGTCACCATTGTTTTGTGTATCATAAGATATATAGTTGTTTGCGTTCATTTAGTTTTATAACCTTATATTTTAACAACTATTTAAATATCTGTTTCTCGAAACAAAAGGAGGACAGCTTTTAACTACAAAACGCATTGTTAATACAAAAAATAAACATACATATAAAACTACTTACCAGTTATCCATGAAACAAATCGGGTTAATATAAAATCCTTATTTATTTTTGTTGTTTGCTCGGACTTACATTTTCATAAGTTATCAATGTGGCACTCGGATTCCTAAACACGTCGATCAACCGCGATATAATAAAATTGTAGTTCTTCGCTATGCATGTCGCGATCTAGATTTATAACGGAGATTCTTATCTCCAGAGATTAATGTCTTTTTAATTTCAGTGAGGCTTTCATTCAATGTGTAAATTGTTCAATAAAGTTCCAAAATGAAAAACTTTTAAATGAATGTTCATCCAAAAGACAAATATTGTTCTCATCGCGTATTACCTTTACCGTCGTGGGTTTATTTGTCTGTTGTTTGTTTTGAAATTTATTAATTGGAACCATTAGATAAAATGTAAGGAACTTCTTGGCAATATGTTTTCGGGGAAGGTTGACAATATGACAATGAGAATAACATTATAACGCGTCAGTGGTTATCCTGAAGACCGTGGGCTCTTGTATTCTTTATTACTGAGAAAATGGCAAATGGCAACATAATTGTATGTAACACTTAAGTTGAACAGGATATTGAACAATGAGCCGCCTCGTCCTCTTCAAATGAACGGAACAATGACATGTTCACACATACTGTACTTTATATATAGACACGTAAACGATTATTGCGCAGTTTTTCTTAGAACGTTTCACTTTCGATTTAAGTTTTCTGTAAAAGAAAAAAAATCTGGTTAGAAGATACAGGTGTCAGCATACCAGCGGATACAAAAATACAAAAGTCGTATGTGTAACTGGTATAACTAATTAATGATATAAGTTCAATTTAATTGCTAAGTCAGATATTTTGTATGATTATTTATACAACAATATGCACATACTGCGATATATGAAGAAGTTAATTGCTTTCGTGTTGAAGGGATTATAATTAAGCACATATCATAGTTGTGTATATCATATAGCTATTTTAATATTTGTTTAATGTTGGAACTTGCATAAAATTGCCTGAACTCCAAATGGTCCATTTGTAAAAACGAAACAAAAAGTAAAAAACACACGGTTTTCTTACGTAATCTTGAAAAAAACATTAAGCAATTAGATACGTACGTTTATTTATGCCTGAAAAACACTGTTTGTATATAGCTTTCGTCTTTTATCGTCCTAAAATATATATCGCCTGCAGACGCAATAATTATAAGTTTACAATCTGAGTTCAGGAAATTACTTAACCTTAACAATAACTTTATTTGGCTGGCTGCTTTTTTACACATTTTTTTTTTAATTCAACTGAAAGTCTGTGTCTACACATTAGAGTTTTACAGAACCTTCACAAATGAAATGTTCATTTTTAACCGTGATATGGTTTCCTATAGTATTGATTTTTTACAAATAGGTATAGCTTGCCATTTATTTGGATTTGCTTGCATTTTATTCTCAGTCAACCAATTAATAAATATTTCATTCTCTTTCTTCCAGAGTTGATTTTAATGTTGCTAAAACTTTGTAATGGAATGATAAGGTATAGTTTGTAAGATAAGATAAGTTTGTATAGTGTTGAGTTTTCAATGAAATAAATTATGCCATTAATAAATATAGTGTAGACACAAGTGTGTGAATAAAGCTAAGTTTATCCTGCGGTTTGGTATTTCGTCAATATCGGCGTGATGATGGAATGCATTTACTCATAGGAATTGTTGTTCATTGTGTATTGCAGTGCTTTTCATACAATTTTACAAGATGATAACAGTCAGCGTGTGTTTGACATTTTATATGATGACTAATATTAATACGTGTATATAAATTTTGATTTCATGCAAGGACAAGTGTAACGCGGAGTAGCGCATACACCGATTAGACTGCTGCTACATCAATCCTTTTCAAGCCAGAGTATTTCAAAAAAAACGAAATCATGAAGCATCTCAGAACGGTAAGACTAACTTAATTGAGTTAATGACATGCGGCTGCAAAATCAATATCGCTTGATGAACAGTGACAGACGTTCGCAACAAAAAGAAAATACATGGGTTAATTTCTCCTTTTGCTTCTTTTGTTCTTCATTAACTAATGTCAATCAATGAAGGTTTTTTTTTGTAAGCCTTTTAGTTCCAGTCTATGGTAAGTGTTTATGTGTTTATATGGTGTGCCATTAATTACAACAATTACATACTGTCAAAACATCTGAAACCAATTTAACATCTACATATATTTACAACCCATCTTTAAAGACGTAGCGTGAAGGATAAATGGTTCACCAGCTAACATGTTCAGAGTCCACTTTTTCCCCACGGTGGTTGATACTTTTTATGATTGCTAGATTTTAGTTTTGGTATACATTGACAAATGTTTAAGCCAGGTTTAAAGAAAATCTGAGACTTGGAACTTAATATATTCATACATTTTTCCCAATGTGTACAATGATGTTTCAACAGGTATAGTTGGTATATTCTCATATTTGGCCGCAATAATGTTCATGAAATAAATTGTTTTGCTAGTATATTCCAAACAAGTTCGGTGACCTATTCGTTTTATTAATGTTTTGGTGTAAGTATTTGATTCATGTATTTGCAGAATTTGAATAAAATAAATTGATGCATTTGATGAAAAATGACTTTTCATTAAAAGCATTATTTGTACTAATTTGTCCTACTAAATTGTCCAGTCAAGTTGATTATTTTGCCAAACCAAGCATGTCAAGACATATCAGTAAATAGAACAATAACCTTGTTTAAAAAAAGGTTTCCTATAAACTGTCAGACTGTTTCAGTTTTAGTATACAATGACGCATGTATATGGGATATTTTTTAAAAAAATCTGTCGTTGGGAATAATTTATATAATTACACATTGCTAGTCACACAGACTGATAAAAGGGCTTCGACCTGTACCGTATTCAAAACCCTATATTTTTGGAACAAGGCCGGTGACACCTATTTTTAAGACTGTTTTAGTTTAAGGATACATTGACGCATATTTATGCACTTTTTTATAGAAAATATGAGGTTTGAAAGAAATTGTTGCAAACGTCTTTAAGAATATGTATATTTAATGTATTCGGAGAAAGTGTTATGTCATCACTCAGAGTGCGTCGATAAATGTCCATGTGTATTTTTTTCAGTATCCAGTGCTGTGTATTCCGTTTTTCATGGGAATAATGGCAAGTAAGTTGTTGCTACAGGATGTCAATATAACATTAACACACACTAAAGATTCAATCTATTAATTGTCTTACGTGTTTTCCTAATCACATAACAAGTTTGTATTAATTTAGCTGGTCGCAACTCTTTCTAAATTGTTAGTTCAAAAGTCATGTACATTCACAACTGCAAAATTATTGACATCGACTGGTCACTTGCAATAATCTCCATAACCATTTCACAAAGACTTATCAGATAAATAAAACGTCTCCAAAGAGAAATCATTTCAAGATAGTCATGCCGTTTGTTTGTGGAAATTGAACCAGGTGCGTTTACAACACAGTAGAATGCACACAACGCAACACCAAACATAAAACTGGGAAACTTAGGCCTCGTTTTCATTTAAATATGTTAGTTAAATGGTTGATCCGTAATGCCTGCAATTTCATGAATAAATAGACATTCACGGGGCATCTTTAATTTTCACCAAGATTTGCAAGCATACATTGCCATAACTCTATGTTGCATATATACTTCAGAACATTAAACAGGAACAAACAGTGACAGGTAATCTTCTAGGATTTTGGACACAATTAACTCTCTACACTTAACAAAGTTTCACTTTTCGTCCACGGATCTTAGTCAGATCGATGTATCACATTAGACAGAAAATGAGTCTTGCTGGCTCATAAACGAGTTAACTACATGTAGGTTTATTTTGATATACATACAAAACGTATTTACACCCACCTATTTCTTAATCATGTCAGGTTGAAACTTGCCTAGAACGTTGTTCTTCTTGATATGCAACAGTACAATAATGTATACGGGTAATCTGCGGTAAAAATATGAATCTACTTTTATTGTGATGTAAAGATTAATATTTTATGTCATTTTAGGCCATTTATCTGGGGTCTCATATTATGTCCATTGTTAGTTAAATGTGCTGAGCTTTATTTATTGGTCATTGTACAATTAGTGTCAGGCAATATAAATATATAATAATTGTCATTCATAATAACGTTTATTCAATCGTTACTGATTGAAATGAAACTCTTTGATTTCTTAGCTCTATTAAGTCTGGTTATATTCAAATATTGTTCACGTTGACTGAAAACTTGGTTTTCATGTCAAATAAATCAGTATTAACATTTATGGACCACATATGGACCACATTTCATCAGATAGCATTTAATCTTGATCAGACTGCTGTTTTCGAGTACGTGCTGTTTCTATGAGAATATGTGTCATACTCAGTTGAAACTTAGGGAACTTAGGGAACTAAATCAATGTACACAATACCATAAACTCTTGTATACTGGCATTTAAGTGGCATTTACTCTCTTGTACAATCATGGTTCATTACATCAAGCAATATGTATGACGCCAGGGGAACGATATTCTGCCATCGTGGCCCTCTTGTTATTGATAAGCACTAAAATCTAACAATTGCTTGTGTATGCAAATGTATATGTTACCTTCGGTAGATATTGTACTAAGCAATTTCTAGTTCCTCTCTAATTGTGTGTGATACCTATATTACAAACAAGTCGTATATAGCTTTGTATTGCAATTCGTTGATACGTACATCTACCTAAAAAAAGACATGAACAACCAACTGTAATAAATTTTTCCAATAGTCGGTCATAATGCACAGTGGAATATCTTGTTTTAGCAAGTAATCAATTTAAATAACATACTTTATGTACTTTATGTTTGTTTCAGTTGAAATACACAACTCAACCGACGGAAATAATTTGATAATTCAGTGTACGTCAGACAACCGTTTTACATATTCGTTTACAGACAAAAATGATCAAACCGTCATTTTAGCGGAATGTACGCCATTTAAACCTTATACAGAATGTCATCGTGTTGATGAAACGCAGCAAATAGCATATGCGGTTACAAATACCACAAATGGTGGAATATTGACTGTCCTAAACATAACAGAGAGAAATAATGGTGTTTATACATGTACGGATTACACCACCAAAGAGACGGCCAGTGCCGTGTTAGATCGAAAAAGCACGGCTTCTAATTGCGGACATCTGCCATTTAAGCATGGCATCTGGGATTTCCTTCTGTTATTTTTTTCACTTGTAATAAATGTATATTTGGTTCAAAGTCAGGTGATGTAAAAAAAAAATACCTACTGTTATCATTTATTACCAATTGTTATTGATTTTGCTTAGTCGTAACAATAATTACTTATACATAGTATGCTTTGAAGAACGATCAGTTTTTGTCACAATAATAATGTTATATGTGTACAGTATTTATATGATATAACTAATTTTGTTATAAAAACAATAAAGAATCAACCATGTTATAACCTATTCGCGTATATAATTTTGGATAAATAAGCAAATATTCAGCCTTACGGATTGAAGCAGTAGTAGATCAAAGACATGAACTCAAAACTAGACTTATTCAATATCGATTCATCCCAGTGGTCTTATATGTTGAAATGAGTCGAGTGTGTTTCTTTTTTGTTCATGGCCCTGGTTTCACTTGTTTATTTGCAATGTTACGCTGACGTTCTAGAAAGTGAATACACAACATTTGTTCTTCCCTATAGTGAGATGTAAGCGCGCGTCTTTACCAATAGCATGCAAGGTTTTTAACTATAGCATAATTAAAAAAAAAGGTATTATCTTTAAGTGTGATTTTGAATTGCAGTTTATCTATGTTTTGTGTTATGTATCTGTTTTGGATTTTCCCTTTTCTATATGTCGCAGTATTGACACTTTTCCTGAACGCGAGTTTCATTTGAGGGTTTATTTTCCTTCACACAGTTTCTTATTAAGTGAATACATGTACAATGGTATAGTATTGTTGTTTAAATAATACATTATGTATGCCAATCGATATTTTATAAAGGTTGTTGAAACCTCGCATGATAAGCCGTTCAATGCATGTTTTTGTGTGCAATTGTCTATTTTATTTTAAGTTTAAACAAAAGTATTTGTTTCTCTACATATACACATGCACTTGTACATCATACACAAAGAATATCAAACAAATGTGTACCGCCGTACGGCGTCATTTAAATTATGATAATACATGTTATACAAGTAATTGTTGTTTATTAGTGATCCTTCATGCACCTATCAATATTTTTTCTAGAGGGGGGAGTGGCGGGCAATTTCAGGGAAATTTGACAAATTCTATTTTTGGGGATCTAATTCCCTACCCTAGAGCCAAGCATTTTATCTAAATCCCCTCAATAGGGGATGCTTAATCGGTGTATCAAATGACCCGGGGCCAATATTACCGGGATCTAAACTCCGAACAGAGTGTATTTCCTGGAAAACGGAATCATTCGGCGTGCTAAATTCCTGCCTGTTAGGAATCGATTTCAGTCTAAAGTCTAAAGCCGGTATATGCCCGCCCCTCCCCCCCTGTGGGAAAATATTGATAGGTACAACGTTCTCAATAACGCGCTATTACCATTCACTGTTTAATAGCGGGATGATTAATAAAAAAAATGTAAATACATGTAGGTGGTCTAACCCAAATCGATACGTGTCTTGCTTTTTGCGTTGTTTATGACAAGCTCACCAATTTCTATAAAACAAGATGTTTGTAGTGTTTTTAGAATTATATTGTTCAGTAACTAGTATTACGCAGATATCTCGCAGTCTTGAAGATAAGCTACACGTGTTTTTTTCTTTTATAAATTTTACATATACCGTGTGTTTCTTGATGCAATTGAAATGTATATTTATGTTATTTTTTACGTGGGAAATGTTAGATATTAAGAATACATTTTTATCGTTATATATTGTGCATGCCATATTGTGCGTACTCCATTTATGTGCTTACTAAAAAATGGTCCTACTTGAATATGTGCAATTTAACTTGTTTTATTGTATTTGCAGTGTAATTGTTGCAGCCTTTTCCAATAAATAAGCATCACGCTTTGTTAGATCATTCAGATGAATGGCATAATTAAGTGAATTGCAATTCGATATCGTGCATGCGTGTGTGCGTGCGTGCGTGCGTGCGTGCGTGTGTGTTTGTGTGTGTGTGTGTGTGTGTGTGCGTGTGTGTGTGTGTGTGTGTGTGTGTGTGTGTGTGTGTGTGTGTGTGTGTGTGTGTGTGTGTGCAAGAGAGGCATCGTCACTTACTAATAGAAACGTTTATTAACTGTGTGCAGGCTAGGGATTTCATTGTTCATGAAAATATGAGAACAATTGCATATGTTTATGCACAACTATAATACCTCAGATCTGTTTGATTATCGGCGAGATCGAGCTAGACGCAGCAAACTTAGTTTTAACGCAAAAAGGAACAACAAGGACGATTATAATATTTCGCTGTCTATTATCCAAGTACCTCTGGGTAGAAGGCATACAGAGTTTACACGCATGTATGTACCATTACCCTGCAACATTTAAAAACCATAAGCGAAAGACCGCATCTCCACCGCTAACATAGATAGCACATCACATCTCTTGACGCAAGACATAGCACCGACCTAAACCTACTCGGCACATTGAGGTATATTATTTAGATTCAGAAGAAAACTATAATGAATTAGGATTTTGTTAAGAAAAGTTTAGCCAATGAGTTTATGGTATATGATATTTATTCAGCCATATAGAACGAGTTAGGACCATTATTACACTTGTACTTTATAGCTTTTGCCAAAACATATAACATCCGTCAAAGAAAGAACTCGGGTGATAATTGACCGATCGCCGAGTTTTGATTGGCAGCTCTATCCGACCAATCAGATCGCAACGATATATTTGCTGCGGTTAACGTCATTGTTGACAGACGCAATCTCCGACAATCCTAATTTTTTTGTTGAAAAGTAGAATGTTGAGAAAATGGTAAAACGATGTTTCTGTGTGAACACTGTTCCAGATATCCCGACAGGTTAACTGATGGGGTAATGTTCATTATGTTTCCTAAACCGGCCACCAAGCTCGATGAATTTCGGGAATGGATACGGCGATGCGGAAGGCCAGGGGAACATTAAAACCAAAAAGTCTTTCGTGACCCGTCTAGAAATAGACATTGGTTTATGTTTGTTCGTATGTAACGTAATCTGCATTTCATTTGCGTATCAAGTAATGTCTGAATGTAACTAGTGGGGTTCTTGTGGAGACAAAGAATTTAACAGTCCTTTCATAATTATTTATTCAGCATTGTTCACAATGCAGCTTATTATCAGGTTAGACCAGAGTGCAAGAAATGTTGGAAACTATGAGTTCCACAACCTTAAAATACAAACATTTGAAAACAACGGTCAGTGCCAGTGTACCTTATATATTTACATACATATAATATTTAAAGGTTCACACGCATGCTATGACATATAATCGATATAAGACATTTATATTATACAGATCAGAATAATCTATATATTACTATCAACAATAACGGAACCATGAAAGCATGATTCCTTGTGAATTTAAATAACTCTCCAAATTATGCCATGGTGCAAACCCTCTCCAGGGTTTAAAAATATAATACGACCTCTAGCTTGCAAGGAATCTATCCTTGGAAACGACATGTCGATAATTTATTTACAAAACAAAATAAACAATATACGTTGACCAATGCACAAAATAACCTATTACATATACAAATGATAATATTAAATATACAATTAGCAGTCTCATGTTCAACTTACCCAACTATCAATCTGATTGACTCTCTCTCTTCAACCGTCTTCTCAGTGATGTTACAGGGAATATAACTGCTGTTGTTACTGCAAAATAGCTGCTGTAAGTTAAAACAGGTGCATATATAAAAAGTAGTGAATTATAGTATACTATTTATCCGCAATAGCTATAATTCACTGATATAAAAGCTGATACAATGTTGCGAACCCTGTCTGACAGTCTGACGGTCTGGGTGTCGGACAACATTTTAAAATATTTTCATACACATTTTAAAAGCTGTCAAATTATTGAAACATACACAACCAAAATCCAGAATTTATTGACCAAAAGCATTGTTTTGGAATGTATTTGGAATAATTTGTGTAGATGTTAGATGTATGTATGCTTTATTGTTTTGAACAAATGCTCAAACATTACTAAATTGCAAAATATTGCCAATAAATATAAACCCTGTATTTATCATAACATGTTAAACAAAATTAACATATTATGAATGTGTGGCTTGACCGATTGCTGCGGCATGCCGGTAGACAGCTTTGATGCAATTTCCTCGCATCCCAACAGCTTCCACTGCTCCAGCAGAAGTAAAAAGGCCACTCCTTGCAAACAAATGCTAGTGGTTTGTCTGTAATTTGTAAACATTGTTGTAATTAAATTTATACTGGCTTGCAGGTTTCATAAATTATTAACGTTAGCATTAACTTTACAAAACAGAAGAAAACACGATTAGCTGTTTGTATATGCTGATCATTATTCGAATAATAATTTTGATAATTTCTAAGACAAATGTATGATAAAATTTCCCCACCCACAGAGCAACAGTAAGAGACTTAATGTCTGTGTTTTATGAAAATTGGACTCTGTGATGTATGGCGTTCTTACGCTGGCTGGGGAGAACACGACCTTGGATTTCCAGCGCTTAATTCGATTTCGCATTCAAATTCGTATAGAATTGTACGTCGTGAACGTATAACCCGGAAAGAAATCCATGCGCCTTCTTTTTTCATGAGATTACTATATAAGTTATCCATATATCATCAGGGATATCACATAACGCCACTTCCGCGTGCGACATATTGGCAATGACAGATGTCTTAAATTGTTTAATTGATATCCCCTGATTTAAGTGGGAGTGGCTACAGAACAGTCATCGATTGGTCAATTGGGTCCTCTTTTTTATATTCTTTTTTAGCATTTGATGATCGAAATTATAGTTGGTGCAACACAATTCACTTGTTTGAACATCCAAATCAGTCTGACGTATTAATCCCTATATCTATCCAAGAGAAACAGGAAACTGAAGAATTCCGAAAGGTACACCTTAGACGAAACGCGATATTGCAAGAACTGACTCACAACACTTTATCTCAACATAAAAACACTATAGCGGAAACTATCTTACACTTCATTAACATTGATTGATTATTTTTTTTCACTATATATCACGTGGACTATCACGACCCGGTATCATATTAGTACGATATTGGAAACAGACGCATTACTCGTTATTAATTTAGATGCTTCAGTGCGAACTAGTTTGTTTGAAATAGATATGTTAAGCAGATACAAACGGTTTACGCTCAACCCTTGTAATTCGGTCCATTATTTAGGACTAACAAGCTACATAAGATTATATTTAGGTATTTATACAATATCTTTTGACACCGATCTTTGCGGTATATACGCATAAGTGAACCGTCGTTTAGTTGTAGAATGCATAAAACGCATCTAAATTATCATCGACGACTCCGAATTAACATTACACACCTACAGGTATAGTAGACATAATAGTAATACCCCTTGTACATGTTGCAGTAGTAGAATCAATAAAATTCGTGTTGTTGCAAAGATATTCGTTTGTTGATAAGAACACAAATGACAACACTGTGCCTGTGTCAATAAGAATTAATCATTGTGGATGTTAAATTTTACTTTCCGCCTGAAACTAATTGTTATTAGAAAGTCATATATTAGTCATAGTTGTTCTGTGATAGTTAAAGAAACCATTCGTCAAAAGATTTGCGTTTGACTTGATGATAATGCTAATATTCGCATTATTTAAGCTGTATAATGTGAACAATTTATACAAACCAAGCCCGGAGGATTTATTAGTTATTTCAATTGTTTTTCAAATTGGATGTATTGTTTGTATGCGTACACAATTTACTACTACTAAGTCTACTACTATTTTATACTACTACAACTTCTACTACTTCTACAACTTCTACTACTACTACTCCTACTACTACTGCTACTAATACTATATTTGCTACTACTACTACTACTACTAATTATACTACTAGTACTATTACTATGACTATCAATACTACTACTACTACTACTACTACTACTACTACTACTACTACTACTACTACTACAACTACTACTACTACTATTATTACTACTACTACTACTACTGCTACTACTACTACTACTACTACTACTACTACTACTACTACTACTACTACTACTACTATTACTACTACTACTACTACTACTACTACTACTATTACTACTACTACTAATATTTCTACTACTTCAACTGCTACTACGTCTACTACTAGTACTACTGCTAGCACTTTTACTACTACTACCACTACTACTACTTCTGCTACTACTATTACTTATACTACTAAAACTGCTACTACTTCTATTACTACTTCTACTACTACTACTACTACTACTACTACTACGACGACGACGACGACTACTACTTCTACTACTACTACTATTACTACTTCTACTACTACTTCTACTTCTACTACTTCTAGGATACAATTATTTTGTTTTTAAAGCGTCTGCCGCAGTCATTGATATCAGAACTTCCTTGGTGCAAGCAAATGTGGTGGAAATCATTTGCAATATACCAGGCGTAAAATTGTTTTCTATGAGATTTATTGAAACTTCTGAACAAGTAGAAGTCAGGTACACCGGGGAATCGTGTGCAGTATCGCCGTCATCATTATCAACTTTAAATTGCACATGCAAAGGTGATTTCCAAGCAGCTTGTAACGTCTCTGTAAATGATTATGGAGATACGTGCAAAAACTGGAAGTGTGCAGCTCCAAAAAATGGCACTCTACAATATAGCGGCCATATAAGTGTTTGTGGGACAGGTATGTTTTACCGACAAAATCATACTAATGACACATACATAAAGAAGTACGTATGTATATGTACATGCACCTATACATGTGTGTTGTTATGTTAATGGGAAAACGGCAATTTGGCCATCGGACACCACTTCTTTAGAAAAAGAACAGGGAGATATTTACCCATTTCATGTATCTGCATGTGTAATTTAAACCCCAGACAAAAGTCCGTTTCAATTAGGAACATAGATCCTTCCTAGTATCGTACAAATGTAAATTATATAGACGTGCAATTTTATTTAATTTAAGATATGTGTGAAAGCATGCACAAGTGAATGTACATGCATTAGTGAATGTACATGTATACTACATAACAAGCCTCTCAACAGTAGCAATATTATTTTGCAGAAATAAATTGCTTCAATGCGTCTTCAGTTCATAACGACTTCAAATGGGCATTAGACGGTGTTCCCATCGAACAATTTGAATTTAAAACATACAATAAAACGAACATAAGTTTGGGTTTACAATCACTAACACCAGAAGCAAATTCTTCAATTGTGGCATGTAGACTTCTGGAACAAAACCAGCGGGAATGGAGTTTGACTGTAGTGTGTAAGTGTAGTTAAAACTTCAGTATTATTTGTGTAACCTGTCATAAACTGCGTTTTATTTTTATGCATGCACACATTTCCTTGCTCCTATAATCTTTAATCGATCATTAATTGACATTAAACTTGTTGAATGTTGCAATGTTTTTAATACATTGTAGATCCGCCCGTGCATTGCGTCGGTGGTAATTCAATAAATGAAGAACTTAGTGTTGGTAAGAAAATGTGTATGTATACGTACGGTAATCCGAACATCACAATACAGGAGGATGAAACGTTCGCCATGTGTAAGTCTGAAACAAGAACACCTATGCCAAGTTTAGCCATACCACTTTGCAATGCTGTCAACAGGGACGATTTAGGAGCCAAACAATTTGTTGGTAACAAGAGTGGTCATTTCCAGTTGGAATTCCTGCGTAAGTGTATTTAGCAATATCAGACATATATGGGAATATTACATGTACTGTTCCGGTGGCTGGTATCGCCCACCCCAACAGGGCGATCTGAATATACACACTCAAATAAGCGATACAACCCATTTCATTTATTATATGCCTTACGATCAAAACACCACCTCTAGAATGCTAAACAAACAAAGACAATAATAACAACAAGAGGTCCAAATGGTCCTGGGTCGATCACATGAGTTATTAGTCGACCGATGTTTCATGTTTTAGATTTTTATACGGATATGGATAAACTGATACGAACTGATGGAACTGCGGCATTATTCATCATTGTTTGAAAAAATAACTTTAGCGACAAAAGACATGCAACATTTTCACATTATAAGTTTTTCTTCAATTTGACCTAGTGACCTAGTGTTTGACTCCGCATGACCCAGATTTGAACTCGGCCGCCATGCCATTGAAACAAATGATCTGATCAAGTTTCATGACGATGATGGCGCATATAATGTAACTTCTAGAGTGTTATATTTTTCTTTAATGTGAATTAGTGACAAGATGTTGACCCAACATCACCCAGATTCAAACTTAGCCGAGATACCATTAAGACAAATGTTCTGAACAAGTTTCGTGAAGATTGCGCAAAAACTGTGACTTCTAGATTGTTAACGAGCTTTTTCTTCAATTTGATCTAGAGACCTAGTTTTTGATCTCGCATAACCAAGTTTCAAACTCTGTCGAGATATCATTGGGTCAAATGTTCTGACCAAGTTTCATGAAGATTGGGCAAAAAATGGTACGTCGAGAGTGGTAAGAAGAATTTTATTCAATTTGAACTAGTGACCTTGTGTTTAACCCCATATGACCCACATTCAAACTCGGCCGAGATATCATGAAGACAAATGTTTTGACCAAGTTTCCACAAGATTGGGCAAAAAACGTGACTTCTAGAGTGTAAACACGCTTTTTATTCAATTTGACCTAGTGACATAGTTTTTAACCCCACATAAAGTAGCCATATAAGGAGAACTTCCGCTCCCCTGGCAGCCATATTTTTCACCGGACTGAAACCACTTTTGAACTCGACCGAGATATCATCAGAACAAATGTTCTGAGCACGTTTTCTGTTGATTGGGCAAATATTGTTACTTCTAGAGAGTTCCCAAGCTTGTCCTATATCCATATAAGGAGAACTGAAACCCCTCCCCTGGCGGCCATGCTTTTCAACGGACCGGTTCTATTTTTGAACTCGGCAGGAATGTCATAAGAACAAGTGTTCTGAGCAAGTTTCATGTTGATTAGGCAAAATTGTGACTTCTAGAGTGTTCATAACCTTTTTCTCTAGCCATTTAAGAAAATCTGTCCCACACCTTGACGGCCATGTTTTTCAATGGAGCGGAACCATTTTCGAAATTGACCGATATATTATAAAGGCATATGTTCTGAGAAATGTTTATGTTTATTGGGCAAAAATTGTGACGTCAAGAGTGTTCACAAGTTTTTTCTATAGCCATTTAAGGAAATCTGTCCCGTTCCCTGGCGGCCATGCTTTTCAACGGATCGGATCCGTATTAAAACTCGCCCAAGATATCATTTGAACAAATGTTCTGAGCAAGTTTCATGTTGATTGGGCACTTAATGCGACTTCTAGAGTGCTTACAAGATTTTTCTTCAATTTGACCTAGTGACCTAGTTTTTGAACCCGCATGACCCAGTTTTGAACTCGGTCGAGATATCATTCAGCAAATGTTTTGACCAGGTTTAATGAAGATTGGCCAATAAATGTGGACTCTATAGTGCTCACAAGGTAAATGTTGACGACAAGCGATTCACGATTCACGAACACGATTCACCACGGACGACGGACAAAAGGCGATCACAAAAGCTCACAATGAGCACGTTGTGCTCAGGTGAGCTAAGAAGTACTTTAAAAAAACGCGCATAAATTCATGTCATACAGAGCAAAGACGTCATTTAATTCCAATCGAATTAATTGAAATCAACATTTATCTGTATCGTCTTGTCCATAAATTCAATGGGTTGTTTCCCGATCTTGCTTGGAATGCTACGTATTTTATACGAAACATGTATCAGTATTTCAGTGATTTTATCTAAGGTAAATAATAAAATGATTTTACCTGTAAATAGATAAGGTCTCGATTTTGCTTTGCGACAAGAACAATGCACTCTTATGCATATACAGAACCACTAAATTTGGAACGTTATTGTGTTAATAACTGCAACATGTGGAACATAAACCACTGATAAAAGTAACACATATTGTACCTAGTAAATCATTATGTGGCGTGCGAACACATGATAAAACGTGTTTTAGTAACTGTACAAAACCTCTATATATTGCACCATCATTCGAATATTTCAGACTCTGCTGCGGTTCAAGAATTCTACGTAAAGGACTTTAGAAACCAAACGATCATCACAGTGTCTGGAAATATGACTTCAAAGTTTGTCTGTGTAGGAACCGGCAATCCACCTTCAACGTTGACGCTTGTGACACTATCTTCGAATTTCTCAACCGACAATTCATATTTTCAACACGATATTGCGTTCAGCTCTAGTCAGGATACTGGTACATACACTTGTATAGCTTCCAATGGACTTGGACTTGACCGTGCATCAATTTATGTTCAGGCCGACATAACAGGTAACGTGCATTGTTTGCCAGATGTAAATTATGTCTTTCTATTTAAGCAATATTCTTTACACGTGGTATATATCGCTTAAATGAAACAATTCCATAATGTTTAATTTTCAAAAACATATGTCTCCCAACACGCACCGCCATAACTCATCCCGACATCCACCTAACATGAAGTGCCGAAGATATGAACAACCAAACTTACAACTTATCAATCCTGTAAAGTTCTGACGAATTCCTACCAGGCAATTTAAGAACAAGCAATGCATGTTATGTCACAGACTTAAAAGTGCCGAAACTCAGTCAAAAATCTGCAGATCGTGACGTTCTGACGATATGCACAACTATACTTGGTAATTATGATGTTTCATACAAATTCGGCCAAGGGTTACACAGAACAAGCGCAAACAAGGTCGGTTTGGTGAAAACTTCAGTGTGTTATAACATGCACCACAAATCCACCGACCACGACATTCTGACGATAAATACGACTGCACTTGGTACAGATCAATCTTGTAAAGTTTCGCCAGCCATTGGTTATAGAAAACAAGTGCATACAAGGTATGTTATATGAACAGTTTCAAATGGCCCTAACTCGGCCCAAAATCCACCGAATATAAACACAACTTAACTTGGTAAGGATCATTCCTGCGAAGTTTCGTCAAACCTCAATCAGGTGTTACAGAGAATAAGCGCAAACAATTTATGATGTGTGCAAAACAACTTCAAAGGGTTATAACTCCGCCAAAAAACGCCGACCACGACATGCCAAAGATATGTACAACTGCACTTAGTACGATCAATCCTGTGAGGTTTCGTCAAAATCAAACCAGTGGTTACGGATAACAAGAACAGGCAATGGCTCTAAGGTGGAATACCTTAAAGGGCCATAACGCCGCCAGAAATCCGCCGACCACAACAATGCCGTCAATATTAACTAGACTTAGTACTGATCAATCCTGTGAGGTTTCGTTACAAACCGACCAGGGATTACGAGGAACAAGTGCATACGTGATATTTATGTAAAACAAACTTTACAGACAAATACCTTCCAACGAAAAAAGCACTGTGTCTCCCTCCACACTTTGTGGGCGGAACCATAATTGATATTATACTTATTTATACACAACATGCCACCACATTTGTTTTCTAATAAAATGACGTATTATAATATGGGGTGTCGGTATGAATGAATACCGTAAGATGTTTTGTAATTGTTTCAAGTTATATGCAAGGTTATATTGTATTAGTAGATTGTATGTGTTAAACAGAAATATGTTCTTCAAAGGGATTGTTTTCAATCTAGTATAATGAATGTTGAATATGTGCTAACCAGATGAAGACGGATCCTCGTACATCACCATTCTTGTCTGTGTTGGCAGTGGTATCATCGTAGTTTTGGTTGTATTTTGTCTGTACATACATCGCTACATCGTGTTGAAACCATTGCATACAACAGGTATCGTGTTATTTGTTTACGTTGCCATTGATATAGTAAACTTGAGCTTTGTGAAATAGATGATCATGTAAACAAGCTCCATTCCTTTCCAAACAGAATTAAAGTACCAATATACATCATCATAATTGAAATCTGTGTTATACTTATATTTAATTTATGATCACAATTGACACTTTGTAAAATAAATGATAATGTAAACAAGATCCATTCGTTTTCAAACGGAATGAAAGTACCAATATACATCATCATAACTAAAAGCTTTCTTATATTAATATTTAATTTATGATCACATTGGACACGTTATTCGTAAGTGTATCAATCACATGTGCATTAGCAAAATTAAATGTCCAAATGTGTATTTGTCTTTTTCGACTACTGCGTTTTATATGTGATTTATTTATTTTTCATACAATTGCATTGTTGTAAGCTCAGCTAGATGTACATTTGTATTGTCCTGTTTTTCTGTTTTGTGTTTCTATGTTGCAGACCCCGCTTTTGAAATGTGAGTGCATTTGATTTATTTTCAAATATGTGGTTGATACAAAATGTTATTAGACAAATGTAACACCAATATATTTTGAATAAATTGTTTTTCATAAGATCAAAGTCGTATCTAAAATATTGCTTCTGGGTTTTGTACAGAAATACAATAGAAGCAGGCATTCGGACAAGCAGTTCTTTTCATAACAACGGTAAACAAAATATTTAGCATGTATCGTTGTTTATAATATATTAACACAATGACTTCGAATTATATTGTTATACGCATTACTTTTATTCAAGCATGACCTTTACCAGTTGAACACATTACATACTTGGATATTAATACAGGTATGGCCTACTCTTACAAAGAATGTATTATTGTACCTGTGTTGCACAATTATCAAGTGATGCAATAATAACCAATTAATAACCAATTAAGGGCATTGTTTTATTATATGAACGAACTATGTGATAAATATTTAGTGTATACGTGTTGACATATTTAATATACGACACTGTTCTTTACGTTTTTTTTGGTTTTAAATTTTACAAATTTGTTGTTTAGTTTTACGAGAATTGATTGGTTTCTACCCCAATAGGACATGCATACTTCTGGTGTAAACCAAATAATATACTTAATATTACAAAACAACATAAATAAAATGGAATGGGTTTCATATGAGTTTTAGATTTAAAGACTTAAGCATGCCTAATAATTTGCAAGTTTTGTATTGAGCGTGGTATGGGTTCATTTTGATTTTCAATTTAGGTGACAACCTTGAGGGAAATGCATCACAGAATGAAACACAGCAAGACTGCAAACCATCTACAGACCATGTTCGCCGGAATCGTGGTTTTTATAATGAAATGTATGCTGAATGTAACCCGAGACCAAGCAAAAAGGAGTGCACAGGTCTTGATAAACTTTCAAAATTAACTAATCGTTTAAAATGCTTATTAATTTACGCTTAATTCAGAAACGGAAAATGCTCTAATCAGGTTTTGATTAACATTTAAACGATGTTTCCTGGACAACACAAACACCCACAGTCACATTATGGGGACAGGCTTTCAAAAATAAATTTGGTGCTACAAAGGCCTGAATCATAACCAAAATTCAACATACTGATTTTTAAACAGTATGTGTATTTTATATAGTCCAATATAAAATACGCACGAATTTACAACACACTTAGTTTTTCTGCCACTGACTTCAATTAAACAGTCACTTGTATTATATTTTCTCATATAGCTAAGACATCATATTGTTTGCTTGTTTACGTAGACATTATGCCTGTAGAAACATATAACTTTATTTTTATCTTCGTGACATAACCCAGTCACACGTCAACATATTGACAAGTCTTATATGTAATGTAGAACCACGACCCCTTAGCACGCGTGTTACAGACAACGATCATAAGGAAAACACTGGAAATAAAACATCAGTTTTATCTGAAGCAGGCCATGTTCAAGGTACTCCAGGATTCTGTAATTTGACATACGCTGAATGGGCCAAGCCTTCAACATCTCGCAATGGCAATGGGCAAAACAAAGGTATTTGTCTATAATGTAGCGTATATATAATTGATAATGTTCTGAAATATTGTGTGAAATTTATAGCTTTATACAATGCATGTGTAATTAAACGACCCAATAATGGTAAAGTAAGCAAGGTGCTTTCGTCCAGATTCAATATACTTCATCAGCGGACAAAATGGATTAGCCTGCTGGGGATATACGTCAGCCACGCTGATTGCGCAATGGTATCGTTGTATTTACTCGTATGTAGTGCTTTCTTGTTTTGTATAGCTTTTAGATTTCCGTAATAATGCCATATCAGTTGAAATTATACATAATTGATATCTCTCGGTTTGTTTCAGATAAAATCAATCACGCACCAGGGTATGTATTGTTTATAAGACACTGATGTATAAAAGCCATTGAACCTTTGAACAGTGTGTCGTGTATTTTAGATAAATACCAGGCTTGTAACAATAGCCTAATAAAATAGCAATACTTTAAGTAATGATCAAAACGTCAAAACACGTTGGATCAATACATTTTAATATGATTAATTCAACGCGAAATAATGTCAAAAGAGTGAAACAAAACAACAGCAAAAACGCAACAACACCAACAACAACTTATACTACTACTTTATATTAAATTAATTAACAAAATGACAGTTTTTTTCATTTTTGAACATTTTATTTCAGTGATAAACACCTGCAACATAAAATAGAGCTAGAAGACTGCACTTACAGTGTGGTCAACAAAATGACACCCAAACACACAGGTCACGAAGGTTCGTGTAGCATTGTGTTTTCAAACAATGATTTGATCTTTATGCCAATGCATGTATTTATTGATGCAATAACAATTATAATGATAATACTGATGGTGATAATACTGATGATAATAATAATAATAATGATAATAATAATAATAATAATAATAATAATAATAATTTTAACAAACATGCTTTCAGATGCTGCTCCATCAGACGCTGAAATGTATGTATATTAAAATAAAACTAACATTGCATTGCAATCGATTTAAGTTTATTTTACTTATTAACTGTTTCCGCCATTTAAAAATCCATATACAGTTAGCTCAGTGGATATATTAAACTTATTAAATTAGTCGTATTTTAGTGCCGAAGCATACTTTACCGAAATGAAAGACGACTGCATTTACAGCTTGGCGAAGGAATTCAAGGAAACAGGTAAGCATATGGACTATAACATTTTCCGCGTTTCTGGCTTAATATTGTATGTGTCAGAAATTTAACAGCGGAATTCAGGGATCATGTCAATGATAATGCTCGAAGTATGTTTAATTTTATTCCGCTCATCTGTTAAAACTTACCTACCTGAATGTAGAATGCATTTTCGTAAATAGCAGATGACGTCTGAAATTAATTTGTTCTTGTATATTAAGAGGCTGGATAGTGTATTAATCTACAAGGATTGAACATGTACAAGTTTTGACCTAACTTGAAGACGTTGCATTACACATGACGTGCCTGGCGCATTACCATAGTCCCCTTGCTGCGGTGTGAGCCGTCTGGTTTACTGAGTCGGGTGCGATGAATACGCTACTCTATTGAGATTAACTGCTTACATATTTTGTAAATATATGTATATATTACAAATACGTACATCGGCAATTCATGAATATCCGTTTTCAAAAGTAATATGACTATATAAGTATGTTGAAGAATCGTTCTCACGCTAGTTTGAAAACATCAAATGACGTCATGAACATATACAATGGCGTCATTATAATATGCGTGCTTGCTGTATTCAGCAAGGTGGAATACAGTAAGTTTATCCCACGGAATAGTAGTTCGTCAATGCAGGAGTGATGATGGGATAAATACGATTTGAGAATGTTTTTTGCATGTGCATTGTGCATAGTTTTATGTTCCTATTGTATGATATTTTAAACCTTGTATTTACCCTGGCTTAAATTGAAGTTGTGTCTTCTTAATAATTTTACAAGTGTTTGATAAGTAAGCAATGCAATTGTGTTGGCTGAGGTACAGCCGAACACGTACAAACTGTTTGCAGTAAAATCAATAAAAAGGTGAACATATTTAGAGGTATAATCATTGAAATAGAAACCACAAAAAAGTGAACAAACAATGCTGTACATATATTGTGATTAATGCTATATCAATTGTAAACTTTTATTACCAAATCCTTGTGTAAACTTTCCTTTGCAGAGATGTTGTGTAAATAACATGAAATTATCACGTGTTTGTTATTTTGTGTTTTTGTTAAATACATGCACTTATATGTAATGTGGGTCACGTGTTGTGCGATTGCGTATGAAAGAAATCAAATTAAAACATAACATTGGGAGTTCGCTTATAAACAAATGATAAATTATTCTACCGTCGCCTAGTGTCTCGATCAATGTTTCTGTTCACTCAATACACGTACCATATGTTCCACTTAAACATTGAATTGAATGTTTAATTAACGGCGGAAATCAAGTTATGGTGACTGTTCATGTCGAGTGGATCCTGTCGTCTGTGTATAGATTTTCGCGTACATGTATATTTTGATTCAATTTTTCTGTTCGCTAAGTACAATTATAAGTACCATATATCGACGTACCACTTAAACATGCGACAATACCATTTAAGCCATTGCGCCTGTCTACTTCCGATGTAATTTCATTTCAAGTGGCTCTAGAAAAAGTCATTACAAAGTACAATTAACAATTGCTCTGTGTTCACAGCAAATATGTCTTTTCATCTCGAGCGGCTCTAGAACAACTCACAAATTACAATTAACAATGGAATTTTGCGGTCAAATAAGCACGTGTCAATACTAGGGATTGGTGATTTCTGACTAAATCAGGGAAATCGAATGTCAAAATTTCATCAGAAGCGCGCAATTGTACATCAATTTTGTGCTACTGAAACAGAAACCATTGCACGGCCGACATAAAGAAAACCGAAACAAAACGCGTCTAATATCAATGTTCATTTTGTCTATAATTGTATATCATATTTGCCGTACGATTAATTATCCTGTGAGAGCTGATGCATACCAAATAAAGTAGTATTGTATAAGCTTACACAATATCGATTGCTCGTTACTAAACCAACAACCGCATCGCCTTGAATGTGAACAGGACGATTGTTCGAAAAATTAAAAATGTATAGTGAAAGAAACATCGCCTAGGCGCGCTTAAGAATATATGTAGTAAAGTTCGAGATACAAGGCAATGATCCCCTGGTTAAATCCCTACCAACGATGAAATTGACACAATCGTACAACGTCAAGTGGTAGCTTGTTCAGTGTGGATCAGTAAAATGTAAACACAATTATGTTTTAATTGAATGCCTTTTGTAGTTTGAAAATATATGTCAGTTGAATTAAACTGTTAACGTGAAGGTATTATTTGAAACAATCTGACAATATTCACATTTTTGTTATGGGAATCGTATTTGATGCTAAAGTTTATAGGCATGCTATTGTTTTAAGTTTCAAGTGTATATATGGTTATAAATAAAATGATAAAACCGGTTTGTTTTCATTGATATACAACACCTGTTATCTATAGAACGATAGAGTGCATGCATTGCAACTATTAAAATAGTTTGTAAGCTTTTTAACTCTGTTCTAAAACACTGTGTCAATTATTGTATCTACGTAATGCTGTGTTGGCACTGTAATATAATGTTCTACATTTGTAGGGAGTTTTACTTACATTCTTATTAAATTTTAACTAATATAAATTCAAATTGTGAAAGTGTTACGTTAACATTGGTTTAGCATGTAGGTAAGAATTACATTTTTTAATTTACCCGTCTACTGCTTGTGGGAAATAACTGTATTGCATACGATTGCTGTTTTACTTAACTAATAGAGAATGTCGAAGAATAAACATTCTCTGCAGAAATATATTTGCTAATGGTCAATGCATTTCGTACATATATTTATGAAGAAAACAAACACATACAAACAGCTGAAATCAACATGCTCAGATTGCTGCTCTAAACATCATAAAGAAAATTAAATTGTCAAATAGTTTAAACTTTTATCGAAGACTGTATGATGATTAATATATATTGTACTCCCGTTGCTCTTAGTATATGCACCTAAGATATGGAAAACTTCGTTACCTTAAAATTCATTTGATCTCAGTGTCAGTGAGCAAGTGATATGCGAACCATCAACATTTTGTTGGAATGGCAGGCAACCAATGGTAAATGATCGACTATTAAAAACAAACCACTTTGTCAGAGTTATTGGCCTTTATCACTACAAATAAGGCATAATTCTGCTAAAATGCTGGTCACAGTTATGTGCATTGGTCAGTGACCTTATATAATACCCCTGAAGATATGTATGAAGTGTCAATTGAATATCTGTAGCAGATATAGAGATATAAAGTTCTTGCACGCAAGCTCTAACCTGAAATGTCTAAGTACGAAAAGGTTGTTAATTCTGCTAAATTGCAGGTCAAAGTTATGAGTCTTTTTCAGTGACCTTATATAATGGCCCTGAAGACATGTGTGAAGTTTCAATAGAATATCTGTAGTAGTTATAGAGATATGGAGTTGTTGCACGCAAACTTTAACCTGAATTTCTAAGTACAAAAAGGGGCATAATTCTGCTAAATTTCAGGTCCGAGTTATAATGACATGCGTGAAGTTCCAATTGAATGTCTGTAATAGTTGCAGATATATGTAGTTGTTGCATGAAAACCTTAACCTGAAATTTCTCTTGCTTGCAAATATTAACCTGACTTTTCTAATTCAAAAAGGGGCCTTATTCTACTAAATGCTGGTCAGAGTTCTGGACCTTTGTCAATGACCTTATATAATGACCTGGGAGACATGTGTGAAGTTTCAATTGAATATCTGTAGCAGATATAGATATATGAAGTTGTTGCAAGCTAACTCTAACCTGAAATTATAAGTACAAATGGGGCATTGTTCTGCTAAATTGCAGATTACAGTTAAGCACCTTGGTCAGTGACCTTATATAATTACCCCGAAGACATGGGTGAAGTTCCAACTGAACATATGCAGTAGTTATAGAAATATGGAATTATTGCACGCAACCTTTAACCTGGTTTGCTAAGTACAGAAAGGAGGATAATTTTGCTAAATTGCAGGTCAGAGTTATGGGCCTTGGTCAGTTATGGGCCTTGCTCCCAAACATATAAAGACCCCGAACACATGTGTGAAGTTTCAATTGAAAAATCTGTAGAAGTTACACAGATATGGACTTGTTGCACGAAAAAATTAACCAGAGCATTATGGCGACGCCGACGCCGACGCCGCCGAACGGGTGAGTAGTATAGCTTAAACTATTTGGTGAATAGTTGAACGAAAAATAGCACGACGGATCTTATGTCAGAATATGTATTTTGGTTTATAATAGTTACAGCATAAATCTGATATAATATTGAACTTAAAATGTGCATATCAATCGTATAAGCCGTAAGGCAATTATAACACAGCACACTGCACTCTTTATCGACCGGTATTATATTGTACCTACACTTCAAAACATATATTGCCGACTTTCATTTTCAATTGCAAACACTTGTTATACTAAAAGGAGATAATAAATAAATAATGGCATGGCTAAATGAAAACCCGTACTACTTATAATAACAACAACATTTTAAATAATCACTTAACAGTAGATCTACACAACATTTGAATACGGACTATCGATTCATTTAATTTAGATATTACGATTTATGTCATCTGGCATTTTAATACGAAACCTTTACCTTGCTAAGCTGTATAAGTCGCATTCTTTTCGTTTTATATATATATATATATTGAACAACACTTAGTTTTGGTTGAATGTTTATAATAAACCTAACACTGAATTATATTATCGTAGAATCATAATGGGCTTATCTATTCAAAACTTAATCAAATATCAAACAAACATTGTATTATTCACTTTAACAAGCCTTTAAATTTTAGATTATCTTCAACGAGTATATTCAAAGATTTACAGATTTATATGAATATAACAAGGTTAGCAATCCTGTTTGTTATCTGCCATCTGTCGATGATTAATACTATATACTAACTTTTAAATAGTGGTGTATTAATAGTATACATATTTGTGTTGCAACGGTGATGGAAATCAGATGTTTGTTTTTTTTATAATTTCAATAAATCAATTGGCATAACGTGTGTCGTTTGACCGATCTCTGACCTACATTGTGTATTGCTCATAATCTGATGACAATGAGTTATGTTTTCAAAGTTGATTCATAATCAACGCACACTTATAAGCACTTAAAAATGCTTCAATTTAGATGTCAAATTACATTTAAGCGGTCTTCCGGTGGTTTCAGAATACTCACAAAATACAATTAACAATAGCATTCATAGTAATGTCAGACAAACAGGTTCTGTATGCTTTATACCGGTTTAAACCTCCAATAACTGGCATTAACCATTTCAAGGCGGTGACACGAGTTTTAATCATGTTATAGTATGTATTGTGTGTGATGTACTATGTTGTGTAGGCAATTCCTCACTTGCCCTAGTAAAGGACCTGATAATGTTAATAAGGGTCTCTCTTGCTGATGTTTTCGGAATTAACAATAGCATTCATAGTAATGTCAGACAAACAGGTTCTGTATGCTTTATACCGGTTTAAACCTCCAATAACTGGCATTAACCGTTTCAAGGCGGTGACCCGAGTTTTAATCATTTTAGGTTTGTGTTGTGTGCGATATACTATGTTGTGTAGACAATGCCTCACTTGCCTCAAATGAAGGACCTGATAATGTTAATACGGGTTTCTCTCCTGGTTATGTTTTCGGAAATGGATTTGTCTTATATTCATTCGAAAGTCGTGTAAATGTTTCTGATATAAAAGCAACACAATAAACAACAATTATAATACGTATTTATTTCCAAAGCATCGAAGTACAACGGCAACTAAATATGTGAGAACTAGCTATTTTCTACATCTTCATGTACGGAGGTTAATTTAAAGGGACCTGTTCACAGATTGGCAAATTGACAAATTTCACATTTTGTCATAGATTCTAAACAGAAATTATGCATTACTTACAACACTCATAACTAAGAAATACTTTGGAAATATTGTTTTTTTAAGCGTCAATCAGAATGCATACAATTTTGTAGCGTGTGCAACTCTTTTCATCGGTATTTTGAGAAACATGTGTATCACTTACTTAGCGTTAACAATACACAGCCAAATGCACAAGTACGAATTGCCGAGTGGTTAGCGCATGTGCTTTTTTATCTGAAAGGTAACTGGTTCGAGTCTAGGCGTAGGGAATTGATCTTTATATAAAATGTGTTAAATATGTTTCCAGATGCTGTAGTTTTTACAGTAAAAGCATGTAATGACATTGTTTAAAATACGAAAAATCTGTGAACAAGTCCCTTTAATGCTACAACATAAATAGTATTATGTTCAAGGGTGTAAAAACGTTTAACTAAATAGTCCCGTTTTATAGTAAGAGCGAACACTGTGATTATAAATCATTAGCAGTTAATTTAGCAAAAGCGAGTTAGCTCCCTTGAAATACATTCCTAAAGGCCTGTCATGAGCGTATACAAACATCCATTAAGAGTTTGATATTAAATTTTATTGTGTTTAGTCTAAATAAACGGTCCGGACATCTACCTACGTACATGTACATGTACTACAGAGATAGATTATTCCTGAGTCAGGTTCAGATTCATATTGAACAACACAGCATGGCATTGAAAAGCCTTACTTTATTGGTACATCTAAATACACTATAGGATAAATTTACACAATATTATCATTGTTTGTGTCTTTAAGCCTGCAACCGTCATCATAAAGGCCACATAACTGGTCTTTAAAGATTCCAAACAGTTCTGGTATATTAATATTCGTATCTCATGTTTTATTATCTCATTAGGCAGTTTTATTTATAGGAACATGTTATTTTCAACGATATTTCATGTCTTTATGATGTATTGAACTATTTACTCATCGTTCCGTATTGTAAGTACGATTTGTTTTTGTTATGCCACTTTACAAATTAACTCTCTCAATTGACTATCACACGCACACGATTATAATCCGCAAACCATAGTATGACATCTTTATTTACATATTTTTAAAACGTATTTGTAGTGGTGTTAAACTGATCAGCACAGCCCGTTACGGCATTTCAGTCAAGTCGTATGACGTTAATGTTCATTCAATGGTCTCCGTCAAACACGTAGTCCGACTACCGATCTAGTATCGAACACAAATTTAAAACACTGAGAGTGATGAAGTACTGTAGAATGCCCCCAGAACGAGGGAGCATATTGTCGCCGCTGACTGTCAAATGCTCTTCCAGAAATATTGTACCCACCATATTCCATATCTGTCCGCACTTCATTCCTTGATCTCGAGCGGGAATGAAGTACGTTATGTGATTTCATTTCCGCGTCAGATTACTTGAACGAATGACTCGAATTCAAAGAAATGTTATATGCAACATTCCTTCCAGGAGGACATGCGTTCAGGCCTTATCATTTTACAAAAGAGTATTGACTTTTGTGAAGAAACTGCCATTTTTATTGGAAATTGTCGTCCCGGCGTACGATCTCAGCAACCAATAATTCATTGTTTTAATAAACCTGTATATGCAGCCTCCTTACCAAGATGACATGAACATATTATCCGATGTGAAGATTTTTTCATGCAGCAATGCCCCTTTTGATTACACAAAATATATATTGCTTTCCAGACCATAACTTGGCCACAGATTGTGGCATTTTAAATTATTTGGCGCTCATTTTTGCCACAGTTATTCAGCGCTCATAAATAAGATCCGTAGGTCAAAGGTCAAGGTCACACCTTAATGAACATCTCAAAGATCAAAACGCTACTTGGCTTGTTCGTGCTTTAAATAGTCATGGATTTTAAAACTAATTAGCACAATTGTTACTCTGAATAAGACGACGTAATGAACACATGGGCTAGTTCAAAGAACAAAGTAATACTTACATCTCAAACGTCGAAATTAGCGTTTTGCCTGTCCATATTATAATTTAGCCATGAACTGAGGGATTTTTTAACTGATTGAAACGAATGTTTGCCTATTGAGACGGCATGTCACGCGAAGGAGCCCGGGCGGTAGGTGACAGGTCACAGTATTTCAAAGTTAAAAGTCGAGATCGTTTTTTGCTTGTCCAAACTTTTGACTTAACTATGAATGGATGCATTTTAATATAACTTTGCACACATGCTTGCCTCAACAGGACAGCGAATCGCGGATAAATCAGGTCCACAGGTTGAAGGTCAAGACACCTATAAGAAGTCAGAACGGCATTGTCGAGCATCAATCGGTTGTATCAATATATTTGTTCGAATAAGTAAAATAAGAACATTATGTTGATATTATGGGTTGTATGCATGCGTGTTTAAAGACCAAAATAAGCATGAATTTTGAATGCATACTTTTAATCTGAAAATAGAAAAAAAATATATATATAATATGCTAAATATTTTTAAATTGCGTTAAGCAGTAAGATTATTTGAGGAAAACACCTATTGCAATAAAATACAATACAATGTATTGGTATTTTGTAGAAGCCCTATTTAAAAGATTATGTGAAATCAATTGAAGGAATACTTATTTACAAGATCAGCGTCTGCAATTTTTAAACACCTGTATTTATATATAATTTACCGATTTAATGTTGTTGTGAGTAGTTAAACAAACGTTTGATTTCAGCGGATCATGTTTGAAAAAAGACAAAGCGGAATGAACGGTTTATTCCTTGTCAAAGTTATAAGTGGATTTTAGAGATTATATGATTTTAATTTCCACGAATTAACTGAATACTAGTATCTGCCGTTAGCGGTATTCACAACAAAGTCAGTTTAAACATGTTTATTAGTTGACTCTTAAAACGTTGCCAGGCCGACTAGCTCAGTTGGTAGAGCGCTGTGCTACAAAACCGAGGATCGCGGTTTCCCGAGGATTCCCAACCCGGCCACATAACTTGTGTGGGGATTAGTCATGAAATTATTTCTACGGCCATTTTGCCCCCTACCTCTGATTCAAGTAGGGCAGTTGTCAGTTACTGGCATAAGTATGTGCACTAAGTACTGGTCAATCAGCTTACCCAGGAAAAGTGTGTGTAAGTTAACTGACCGCCGTTATAGACTAAAATACTGTTGAGGTCGCGGTGGCGTAGTTGATATGGTGTCCGCCTAGCGATCGGGAGGTCCCGGGTTCGATCCCCAGTCTGGGAGCGTTCTCAATATCTCCCCCAGAGACACCAAGTACTGGTTCTACCCAGGAAACGGACTCGAGAGTGTCTCTATAAGCTTTAGGCTTTCGATGCAATCGAGCTAAAATAAAATAGGTTTAAACTAAATACTGTTGAATGCGGCGACAATACTGTTGAATGAAGCGAAAAATCCACACAAACAAACAAACACGCTTAAAACGTTTATATATATTTTTTTTTTCGTTTCAATAATAGCCTAAATGACTACAAATTAAATTAACCCATTATATAGGTATAATTTTAATATGCACTGATACAAAAAAATATTGCTTTTCTTTGCTTGGTATTTATTAATTTACCCAGACTATTGTATAACTGTATGTGTCAATTAACATCATTATCCTCATTATACACAGGTATATTAAGGTACAGGTATTTATTTACTTGACATTTGGCCACACGAGCAGCGCGGTGAATATGTTTATACATATAATGATTGTGCTAATTGTCCTACATATACATGCTAAAATCTATATGTTGTGCTCATGCGTTCAATTGGTATTGCTGACTATATATCATGAGCTGGCATTATCTGTTATTGCGTCTGGATGCGACCCTAGTTATGTTTTTTTTATTTATACAATATGTGGTAAACATTAATTTCGCATCTTTATAGATCAGCAACCATCGACATCAGTTATTTATCATGGGCTATTGTGTGCTTCCCGCTGTATGTATTGTTGATCATACTAGCTTTAAAGCATAGTTTATAATGCAGTTATACATTTAACAACCATTTTGGACTACCTGGCTCGTGTTTCCTTCAATATTTGTTGACGGCGTTAGGATAAGTGTTCCCTTCGAATATAAAACACATGAAATAATGTTTAACAAACCTGTCTGTACAACAGAATACATTATTTATATTAGCTTATAGATAGTGTATATGCCAATAATTAAATGAAGCTTTATTTACAATATCAATTGCAAAAAATAAAAGTCAAAGCCAATCATAGACAACTAAAGAACTATGTCAACATTTTAACGTGAATATTGTTTTTCTATGTGATTAGTCTCAATCTTTGATGTCTTTAAATATATATTGATAGCAGTAGTAGTAGTAGTAGAAGTAGTAGTAGAAGTAGTCGTAGTAGTAGTAGTAGTAGTAGTAGTAGTAGTAGTGGTAGTTGTAGTAGTATTATTAGTAGTAGTAGTATTAATATTAATAGTAGTAGTAGTAGTAGTGGTAGCTGTAGTAGTAGTAGTAGTAGTAGTAGTAATAGTAGAATTAGTAGTAGTAGTATTAGTAGTAGTAGCAGTAGAAGTAGTAGAGTAGTAGCAGCAGTAGTAGTAGTAGTTGTAGTAGTAGTTGTTGTAGTAGCTGTAGTAGTAGTAGTAGCAAAAGAAGTAGTTGTAGTAGTAGTAGTAGTAGTAGTAGTAGTAGTAGTAGTAGTAGAAGTAGTAGTAGTAGTAGTAGTAGTAGTAGTAGTAGTAGAAGTAGTAGTAGTAGTAGTAGTAATGGTTGTTGTTGTTGTTTTTGTTGTAGTAGTTGTAGTAGTAGTAGTAGTAGCAGTAGTAGTAGTAGTAGTAGTAGTAGTAGTACCAGTAGTAGCAGCAATAGTAGTAGTACTACTACTTATACTACTACAACGACAACAACTGACCAAATATATTCCCAATTATGTTTAATACTGGTCTCTCATCATACGAACTGTATACGTTAAAACAAACGATCTTTGTCAGCCAACGAATATAGCTCACCATAAACTGTACGCGTTGTCATCCAACGAATATAGCTCACTGTAAACTGTACAGGTTGTCAACAAACGTTTACAGCTCACACGTGAGCTATATACGGCGTAAGCTATATACAGCCCTACAGAGCATCGATTGTACATGTATATGTAGTGTAACTTAAAACAGACGTCCTGCATTATATTGTTACAAAAAATAAATACATACAATTGAATGACATACACATGAAACGTTCAGAAAAATTACTGAATTTTTACTTTAGACATCAACAATAATTCGGACTACCTCTTGTGGCGTTGCTGCTGCATGAATCTGTGGCGTCGATTCTGGCGTTGTACACTTTATCAATACAATGATATAGTATTATGAGTACATAAATCAAGTCAATACAAATAATACTTACATATTTATATTTGCATAGGCATTTGGGTTGCTTTTAACTTGTAAAACATTATTAGATCAAAAATTGACTATAAGTTACATCTACAAATGGTTATTATTGTAAGAAATCACTTCACACATATTTACATGTTTGTCTATTTGTACCCTCATTAAATCATCTCTGTTGGTACTTTTCTCATGATGTTAACATAATCATTACTACATTATAATTATGTACTAGTGATACACGGAACGCATTTGAACATTATTTAGAAATTAAGATTCTACTTCGCTACTATGTGTTGTTTTTTTCTTATACTTGCATGGAAGTCTACTCCGGCTACCTGTTTTGCACCGTCTTCCTGCACCAACGGGGACGTTTCATCATCTATACCCTTTAAAAAGATACAACATTATTGTGATTATTCAACATACCACATAACAACTTACTCTTTAAATGCATCGGTTCAGTAGTGAGTTGATTTCCACTCAAACTGTATTAGTATATACAATGTAAACACAACTAGCACATTTTTAATATATATAATTAAATATGTAAATAACCATTTATTAATTGATTTGTCATTCAAGAAAAGCTTATTAGTGACTCGAAACCAGTTGTATGTACTACGCGAGTAAAGAACAATATATTTATTGTATACAACTATTAAATATTATAATATAAATTATATGTCAATTAATTTGTATTAATTACATATTTGTTAAATAATGCAAATCCCCATGTATGATTTTTTACGTCCTTATAATAAATGGATAACGCTAACGAATTTGTATTATATACCACTTATGTAATCAGCACATTTGTAGTATAGAGCAAATGTTATCATACTAATATGTAAATAAAAATGACGTATTCATGTGTCATCCAAGACGAACAGTATATTGAATTTCAATGTATGAAACTAACGATGTTTTATTAGATAACCCATTTGTAAATAACCAATAACGTATTGATGCGTCATCCAAGAATAACTAATTTTTGACACGAATCGAGTTGCATACGTTATACGTGATAATTGGATTTCTAGCATACCGAACAATTACACAAATACGTTCAACACTGAATGTTTGATACAAGTCTGACCACACCCTTACATTGTGTTTGTTATTTGTCGATTCAATTTCTAACCGACATTAGTCAATGAGTGGTTGTAGAAAATATTAATGCGTTTTTGAGTACATGTCCTTTTTTTCAAATGTGTTTGTTTGTGCATGTTTGTTGCATAGGGCAATTAAAACACATGTCATCAGTTGTATTATAAATGCACCAATTGTCCTATATGACGTACTGATGCGCTTCATTTCAGACTACCTTTATTTTAATTGTCAAACATTTTCTGATCCAATTACATGATGAACGTACGACATAAACAATCATCAATGGTTAAATTTGATCTCAACATCTGTAAATTTACGTGCACAGTTTAATTTAGTAAGAAAACACATTAACTGCTGATTTTAAAAAGAATCAATGAGTATCCTTATTACAGGTACGAAATAACAATACGATTACATGTATACTTACAGATGGCACAGCTAATGAAAATTCCTTTTCATGCGTAACTTTCGACTCTCCAGTCCTGGGATTCTTCTGCTTGACAATTATACAAACGGTATTTAAACGGGCGTGTTTGGTTTCAAATAAGTACATAATATATCGGTTATTGGTGAAAAGCCACACACAAAAAAAATCTAAGTTTATTGCAAATGCAAACAATACATTAATAAGATAAAAGAAATTCCAAACATATTAAAGATACTTATTTTTAGGAAAGCACTTTTTAACTGGCAAAACAATCCTTTATGAAAATTAGTAAATGCAAACAATAATATGTATATCGACTGAAAGAATCTGTGTATAACATTAACAAAACAAAAAAACATACCCGCGAGCAATATTCCCTACAACTAGATAGCCTGACCACTGCAACGTGAAAGCATTTATTCCAATTATATGCAGTTAAAGAAACAAATGAACGACACTATCATCCGTTTTAGTCTGCTGTGTACAGGACCTATTTTAGTTTATTGCGCATGTATGCGCTTTAATATTTATTGTCAATAATAGTAAATCAATATCACGGACCGAATCACATTGTACAACTATGTCAATGCGTTACGATTTTTGTTTAACTGCTGATCATTTCAAAATACAATAACTCCTGCTGTTGACCGCTCACGTAAAGAGCACATGGATATAAATTAAAAATTTAAGGTTATGTCGAATAAATTTCCTACCAATGGTTAAATTATGAACACAAAAATAACGAAACAGAAATACAAGACCCAATACTCAAAATTGACAAACTACTATATTCCTCTTATTGCCCTATGTACATTGCCAAATTCTAGGCCTGATAGTGTTCCGTTACTATTGAGCGGAAAAAAGGTTCGTCTATTGAAAGACAGACGTAGGGACCACCAGTAAGATTTGGTAAGCAATATACACCGGTTAACTGAGTGAGAATGAGAATGGAACAAAAGTTGATCATTTAACTTAGTTATCTGATTTCCTTGCATTGTGCTGACGGTTTATGTTGGATTACCGATTTCTTTGGATTTTAAAGTGTACTGATTATATGTCATTAATCTAAATAATAATCGTATAAGCTACACACATGTATAACTTCCTCTGTAATGTGAATTCACATTGGGACACGCTTGCAAACATTTGGCTCGATGACCCACTCAAAATATTTACCACACAGCTTGTTAGATATATTGTTGCAATTTCATTAAATATATATAATTAACATATTCTCATCATGTCATACCTAGAACATTACCTAAACTACAGCCTTACACGTAACTCAAGTTTAATAATCAACGTCTATAAAAACTAGTGTTAAAATCAAGAGAAGCAAAAGTAAATTAAATCACGTTTTTTATCTTGAACTTTATTAAAGAAATAATGTCCGATGTATCGCTGTTTGTCGGCAAATAGACAACGATTTGGGGTTATGATGCATATGAATTAATCCACGGGTGCGGTAGTTAATTTATGAGCCACGCATCAGATCGACAAAGAGTTGTTTTTTCGGCCAATGAACAACGCTAATGCGACATATATATCGATTCTAACATGATCTAACACATATGTTATGCAATTATAATGACAAATACATGATATTATGTTTCGCCCAACTTCTGGCCCGAACGTTTGAACGAGCTTCTCCGCTGTTACCAGTGACGCCATTCATCGATAAAAGTTCATTATGACGTCACTTTCATTGACAAAAATCTCAAATAATGAAGTCAATCTTTGTTTTTGTTTCTTTCTAGTTGTTTATTTGATAGTTTAAAAATGATAATTGTGTTTTTCTTCTACAGACAAATCTGTGAGTATCATTTTGAAAGTTAAACGAACCAAGGTTGTTGGTACTCAATATTCCTACAATACACATTAAGCCAAGAAAGTACTTCGCTTTTACCTTCACACTTATCAAGAACGAATATCACGAGGAATGCAGCAACTGCCATTAATATGCTTATGAGGATGAACAGCGTCCAACTCGCAATTGTAGTTGATGATTTTTCTGTAAATTGCAAATAAAATCACTTTCATATACAAGACAAAGTCGCGAAATATTTATGTATAGTATCCATTTGTTTCAATAAACTGTGTATACAATATTAAAATAACGCATACATGATCTGACTTTCTAACAACGTGTTTCATACATTTATCGAAGGTTTGCGTGTTAAACATTTTACTCCTGATTTAGTGTGATGCTATATGCAGTTATGCTACACTGCCGAGTTATGCGGAAGCAGCACACACATTCAACATAAATCTAACCTAACCTGGATTGTTCGTGTGTTCATCATGGTGTGCGTCCATATCGCTCTTGGGTGTGCTGACGATTAGTGGCCCCATTTCCAGTTGGATACAGTTTCGCGAGTTTCCCGAGTTATAGGATTCACAGCAATAATATATGCCACGTGTTTCCTCAACGTCCTTGAAGACACTAAAGCTTGCTCCATAACCGTTGTAGGACACTGCATAGAATTCACCAAGGTGCTGTTCAGTAAGATAGCATGATTTAATGACCGTTTCACACTCTGCTATGTTCGTTCGGGTTTTGTTTTCATTTTCGCGAATGATATGAATTTTAATGTCGGAACCGGACCTGCATTCAGTAGTTAAAACTGTTTGGACCGTTAGCTTTCCCTGTGAAACGATGCCACATACTACACAGGACACTGAAATATAACAAACCGTTCACTGTTTTCATGTTCCATTAATAAAATGCGTTTTATTGTTACAAATATGCGAATTACAAATGATCACATTTACGACTGTATGGAACCACAACAAATCAGTATTAACATAACATTTCACATTTGCAAAATATTGATTATAAGTGATTAAACATTAAACTATATAGAAACACGTGCAATTATTGTTTTGATTTTTTTACCTTGAATAATGAAAAGCGCTTTTCCGAAGCAGAAACTCATCTGAAAATTGAAGAAAACAATTAAACAAGCACATGCTTTACACTCGGACCAATATTACTCAGACTTCACTATATAGTTCATCTCACAGAAACTACACACGCACTAGAATCATAGTAATTTATTTATTTTTAAGAGTAATAACGTTCATAAAAATTTGCACACATAAGCCTTGAATGATGCAAAGGTACATATTCGAAGAAGCGAACGCGCATTCAGCACACATAAATTTGTTAGAAATCAACGACGCCTCGTTGAATATGGATTTCGCTGTGCACCATCACCATCTAAAACGTTCATATTTGTATAAATGTAACACGTATTAAATTAATTAATATAAACAGAAACAACAATAGAATACACAGGTTCAAAAACAGAAACTGAAACAGTTTAACCAACAGCAAAATATGATCCAATATAATCCAGAATCTTATGTAAAGACAGTGCAATTGTACAATAGTGCAATTTTTTTTTTTTTTTTCAATAGCAAAAAGTATGTACATGTAAAGTAGTCGCCGATTACGGAACGATTCGGTGACACAATTATCGTGAACTCTTGCGCGAAAGTCGGTGGGTATTGTTCACGTATCGTCACGAATGTTTTGGGTTTTCGCGTTGTGTGATGTGAAGTTTATGTATAGCAATTGATATTGTAACGAACTAGCAAAGGTATTTTTTTAAACGACGGTAACGGTTAGCAAGGAATGCTATAGGTAGAATATGTAAGTCATAGTTACCTATTTGGTACCACTAATGGATGCGATAACACTATTTGGCCAATTGTCATGGAACAAGCGATGGACTTAATGATTACTTCGGCTGCTCAATTTCATCAAACGATTACAAAAAAGCAATTAATGCAAGCATCACAGGCGCTGTGCAATACATTAGATTATTTGGTTAAAAGAAATATTGCGGATGTATATGAACCCACACACTTGATTATCTCATTCGGTTTGAAATCTTCACTGATAAATGTTATTTGACTGTATAAACATTTGCTCCAAGATTATATAATCAAAGAATTATCAAGAAAAGGATTGTTGTGCCGGTTGATATTCTTGAAACTGGGACAATTAAAAAAAAATGTTAATCATTAGATCTGCAAGATCAAATCAGTTGTCAAAATTGTATGTAAATCCGAGACTTCAGATGTTGCAAATTTTTCGAAAACTCAAAGTTTCTTAACGGTGAGAAAACAATGAGGTTTAACATAAGTATTATTTAATTGGATACAGTAGTCGCATAGAAATAGTCCTGCTGCAAAAGATACGTTAACTATTTCTGAGACTATAATCAAAGAAGATGTTTCGAATAGAAACACTTGCCAGTATGTGTATGTCCTCTTGTACTGATGTTGCATATGAAGTGTTATTGAAGATAAATCAATAGTTCCTAAAAATACCATGGTAAAATCAACGTGAGATAAATCCACGAACAATCATCAGACAGATGGCAGATGAGGCATGCAACTATTTCTGAAGAAGGAGCTCCTATTCAAAATCCTATGTTGACTTGCAACTATGGGAAATGGTAAAAATCCCTCCAGAAAATGCGGAGTTAGAGCATCAAATGGTTCGAATGCCCAAGTTCAGCCCGCAAACTCCTGTTAGTGCCAAGCTGTATAAAACGTTTCTGAAGAAGGCATTAATACCATCAGGCATTTAAATGACACATACACTGCCATTCAATAGTTGATGGATATATATTGGTACATACACCATCGCTGTATTAAGACAGACGCATGCTTTATACTATATAACAACAGTATAACCAATATAAAATTACACTACTGTTGCATCATTTCGCACATATCTTCCATCTGGTGTCTAAATTCAGCGATTGCTACTACATTGTGCCAACCAATCAATTATGTGTGCATTGTGGTTGTTTTATTTGTAAATGCTTTTTGCAAGATGTTTGTTTCAACGCTTATTGAAAACAGTGGAGATGTCTTTAATGTTAAACACTTATATTAGAACGTTCCTCAAATGTTGAAGTTCTATCAAGAAAAGTGTGTCTTCAACATAGACCCATTTAGGCTATTTATTTTATGTCTATCGTCCTAAACTTTTAAACTAAAACAGTTTTATATTTATATCATGACTGTCGTTGAAACATGCCTAACCCTTCTAAACACAATATTAGCATACCATAATCTATGGTTAAGCATAGGCAAATTAAGTATGTTTGTTTATATGTTTTGCAGTGCGCGCATAAGCAAACGTTAAAAAGCGACCATATTTTGTGTGTGTTTACATGTTGACAAATTGTCACAGTTGCCTCCCATGCTACCCTCTATGCTTTCAATGAAGCGAAGTCAATCAGTCTCGTTGATGACTTTGACATTATTATTCATATAATTATAACAAATCGAATTTATTACATCTAAGTTGTGAGGTTTATATAATTTGAACTTTGTATACACAATGCCAATCGTTTCGTAATTGTATTATGAATGTGAATCGAAACGTTGCTATTATTATGTGATAATAATTGAATAAATCTGCAAACGCCGCCGTGAAAAGAAAAGAAAACAAAGAATAAGAATTAAAAAATATATCATCAACAAATAAACAAACATTTTACAACAGTGATAACATTGCTTCCTAATCTTTACGAAGTTATTTTATTATGTTTGGTGAATAGCTCAGTACACGCCATAATTTCAAAAGTTCACATATCATTATTGCAAAAGCAGTTTTGTAGAAGTTATTATGTGTTAATGTAATGAATTTACTTATTGTTACTGTACAACATTAATATTTTAATTACATGCAATAACACTTCAGCATTGATAAATGAAAAGAACCTCACTTACCATCGTTTGTTTAGTTTAAACATTCATCCTATTAGTGGCATTTAGTCTGCACTAAAGCACAGGCATTTTTCAAGTGATCTTACTTCTACCGAACTTATGTACTTAAACAGCGTGGGTTAATTTTGGGGAATTCCCCATATCCGTTTACAAGTAATCGGACACATAGTCATGTATTGACAAATCAATTTGGCATTCAATATGTATGTATAAATATTCTAATAGAAGGAACAACCATTTGATAAAAGACCATGCTATATACGTATTGCTGAAAAATAACGTAAGGTTTCATTTGATAGTGTAATCACCAATACATGATATTTTTATGTTTTGCTTTTTCTATTATATAGAACATAACAAGAAACATATAACCTCGAAGAAAGAACGCACATCAAATATCATCTAACAGAACCATACATAATTTCGTTAATCAGTCGACTCGAGTCACCATCCTTTTTGTAATCGCCACTTGGACATTTCAATCTTTGTCAAATAGTAAAACTTTCAAACGGAAAGTGCTTGCCCTTCTGCCTTTAAGAGAGTTTTGTTGTCGACCTGGTTAACCTTCACCACATACACACTAAAGTCTTTAGAAAGGACATCCAGTTCACCTAAGATGATGTACATATGCATTTGCACTAAGTATTGCTTATACTTGCCAATATATTGGTTTTCATGTTACTGAGTGTGCTGTGTTATTACCTGTTGTGATTACTAAAACCAATAAGTTGGTTTTGTACTAGAATGTGTCATACCTATTAGGTGAACATTGAATTCCAACGTACACTAATGGTTAAATAAGTGTGTTGTCGTTAATATTTATAATGAAATTAAGTTATTGTTTCAATTATAGTCTTAATAAAAACTATCGTAAAAAAACTTTTCGCATACACAATAACGCGCAGTCTGATTTGTATGTTAGTTAGACATCACATACCAGTTTAACAAAGTTGAATCATTGCAGAAAATGATTGTCCATTCAAACAAACAGCGTACATACGTATAACAGAAATAAATGAATCGATATGTGTTTCTATACCATAGAGTGAGCAATGTTTCCCTTTCAAAAGCTCTATATCGATCTTACAATTATGGACAAATCCTATCAGTCAACCAATGACAAGTGTATTGGAAGCGCGTCGTGGGAAAACTGGACTTAATGAGTGTGCAAAATGTGTCGTCCCGGATCAGCCTGTGCGGACACTTTCCGCTTTTATGGTATTTTCTGTTTCAAGAAAGTCTCTTCTAAACATATATCCACTGTAGGCGGAAAGTGCTGTCCGACATTAGCTTGTGCGGATTGCACTGGCTAATCCGGGACTACTCCGGGACGACACTTTACGCACATGCATTAATACCGGTTTTTCCACGACGCGCCACATTGATATTTTGGCAAAAATGTGAGCGGCCATGCATTGTTAAAGTTGGTTTAGCAATAATACAATCAGATATAGGGTAAACTTATGAAGTTGATTATATTTTCAATGCAGTGCAAATACATTTTAAAAGATCAGGTCAAACGGCAGTAGATAATTTCAATACACGTCAGTACCTTCTCACGACAAGTGCACACATTACCTATTTCACGGTATAGAATGATGCAATAAAATCGAAGTTTTGTAGACATTTTAGAAGATCCTGTCAGAATTATTTATTATCATTTTCAACCGAATACAAAAGCACACCTATGTGATGTTGTGTTGCAATCTGAGCAATATAGTTTTGGGATGGCTTAATGTTCATAGTATATGTCGTAATGTATATTAACTTTGCATATCACTGTATTGTATAACAGACACAGCAAAAAAAATTAAATGACCGTATCGTAGATATTGAGTGATCATTATTACATATCTCTCAGAGTTTAGTTTTGTTTACATTTGCTTCAATCAAATCGCTTTAACAGTAAATATGTGAAAGCGGTATTAACAGAACATGTTCTCCGTATTATCAACAACTGCATTATTTTGCTCTACACATCGTTTGATGCAAGTTATCAATCGCACATTATCCACAGCACAATACGAAAACATTATAAAAACGTAGTTCACTTCATTGAATGGTCTATTGCGTATCTCCATACAGGAGGAGATCAAATTAGATAGATTCAATGATAATTTCGTTTTGCAATACACGGTATACCTGCATCAAAGCGCTGAACCGTTTGATGTGTGAATTTATTGTTAATATATATGTTTAAAGAACATGATTGAAGAGGTCCGTACAAGTACCAGATGCAGAGAACGGTTTCATAATGCATGACGCACAAGTTGCATAATAAAACACGTCAACAGGTTGTCCGCCTGAAATCAGCATATGCATTTCGATTTCATATCTTTGGCGTGCTTAATATCTTCAAATGCTCGCAAATTGTGATTTTTATAAGTTATCCACCAACTTGAATTAGCTAGGACGAATGTCGCCTGTTATCAAACACCATAGAAAATATGAAACAAATTGTCCAGACATGCGGTTTGGATTGTATCTTGATCTCCAATGGGTTTTTTTAATTGACATACTTAAACAATGCAATGAATAGGTAATTGTTCAATAAAAGTCCGGTTTCTGTACACTAGGTAAGTCACTCATAACTTTATGTTTTAATAGTGCCGTGATATTTTCCTTTAGATGTGTTTTGATCTAGAAGTCAACTTCGACCAAGGAATAACTCCAATCTGATAGCCTTGCTAAAGTATCATTAGAAACAAACATTGTGTTAAGAATGATGTCTCTTGCAATATTATTTATTTTATTTTTTCCAGTGAACCGTAAGTACGAACCAATTATCTTGCTATTATATAATGTACACGTTGTATTTGAATATAAATGAATGTTTGTGTTGTTGTTCATTTAAATATATTATTTAACAACAAACTAATAACAAAAATACACTGCGCTTTCAGATTCGCAACGTCCACATCTCACAATCCAAGTGTTTGCTGGACCAACAATTAACCTTTCGTGTACCTTCGGTGATACTTCAGAATTAACAAAAATGTATAAATTGATTGACACAAATTTTGAATCTATAGTGAAGATAGAAAACATTACAGCAGAGTGCTACGTATCAACTGATTTATCACCGTCGGCAGTAAGATGTATATGTATAGACAGAAACCGTGTGGTGTGCAATATTTCTGATCCCAAAAGTTCAAACATTAACGACCAGTGGAAATGTGCTACATTCAAAAACAGTATTCCTGTTTACAGCAGCGTGGCTGTTCCCCAAAAAGAAGGTAAGGTTATGTTTAGTTTTTAATGACACTATACAAAATGACTATTTTACGATTACTGCTTTTTATTGAACGTATATGTTTTGACAATAAGAGATGTTACTTTCGGGCATGCACTAGAATAAACAGTCCCGGAGGATATCGTGGACGACGCTGCTTGGGGCGATGCGCGCTTTCAAATAAAAACAATTTCAAAAAACTATGGCGTATTAAGGTCATGTCAATACAATACATACATGTCGTTTTTTATATATAACGAACATTACGTTAAAACGTCAAATGCATGGCGCTCTCTTCAAATGAAGCGCGTAACGTCCCGCGCAGCCTCGTCCAAGAATCACCCTGCCCGTTGCACACACACAGATAAGGCTCTCACTCTCACATATGGTTCAAACGGTACTAATATACACATTATAACAAACGCTGCAACAATACTAATTTGAGCGTACAATAAATGAATGTGAACTCGAAAAGCCAAATACTCAAATCGATATTTTATAGTGCATTCAATTGAACACAGGGCATTGATTAGAAATGAAAACGCACGGATTGTATAAATTGGGTTTAAGACTTACTGCAAACGATATAGATTATTTATTTTTTTGCCGTTATTTGCTTTTCTTTAATATCGTTTTTTATAAGGTAAAATGTATTTGAAGGTGTCTAACTATCATTCCATAGCACATATAAGTTGTTTACATTGATCATCGTTCTTGTCTAAATTTACTATATCTAGACTCTTGGTCTTGATGCTATGTATAATTTAACTGAACACTGGGTGAGTGCTTTGTTTCCAGGTCTCATCAGAACCACACAGTCGGCTTTTTTTCATTTGACAAGCCGAAAATCGGAGCACGAACAAGAAGAGAGCAGTAAAGCAACTAGTGGACAAAGTAATATTTTTTTAATTGAACATCTCAATAATTTAATCTTAATTACATACTGCTAAAACGTCATCGGTATGTTAATTATGTTTCTATTGCACGAATATTCAACCATTCAGTTCATATCTGGTAACAAATTAATGCATGGTTAAAGTAGGTAAATATTTCAAACCGTTCGCTTTGTGCTTACCAAATAAACTGAGGTAAAAAAGTACATATTCATGTCACTTGTTTAGTAATGTTTATGTCAAATACATATCGTTGGTCTGTAAGGGTACTTACGCAACCATCACATATCATTTGTTATACATTTTGTTTGTATATTGTGTCATTCATTCTGAATACAAAACACATTTCAAAATCCTGAATTGTGTACACAGAGGCAAGTGAAAGTACAACGCTGTTAGGTCTCATCACAACACTTGACACCTCTTTAAACTCTTTTGACGATCAATGGAAAACAAAGACTTCTTACTTTATAAATGGTAAGATTTGTCATAGAGTTATGTACGGCAAATGTTACATTTGTATCGGATTTTACAAACATGTTTTATCACACAATACTAAAAATATGTACGTGCTCCCATATGAACAGTCTTTAACTTTTCGTATTTATAAAATTATTTAGATTTGTGATTGAAATGGAAACCTTTCTTTTCCATATGATGCAACATGGATGCTTAAAAAATAACAGTATTTCCCGCTTTTTTGTAAACAGAGACCAGCTCTATAACAACGCCCGTGCCATTAGATCAAATCTCGAATGAACCTACAGACATCTCGAACACGTCAGATGGCATGTCGGAAACAAAGGAGTCGCAATCTTTCATCGATGGTAAAATAATATATTTACTGTGATTTAAATATGTTGCTGTTTCGTTTCATTTACTACATGTCGATCTGTTTTCAAAGCCTGAAATGAAAATAATTGTTGTAATGTCAATCAAACTTGGTCTTTGTTGTTGAAATATGATGCATTGTTTGTAATGTTTTCAGACGGATTCTATCCCAAGTTCATCATCATCCTCGCTGCTGCTGTTGTGTTTCTTATGGCAGCTACGTTATTGATATGTGTCTATAGAAAATACCACATACAAATAGGTTGTACATGCAGTTTGATTTTACATCATTGTTAATTTCAAATTTCTTCATAGTATGTATTGATACACGACCTATATTAGCATGCGTGTAACAAAGTTCATATAAAACTTTTTACATCCCTATAAACGTGTGTAATGCTTGCCAAGTTTGTAGGGCATTATAACATACACGTAGATGCATGCTCATCTTTAGCAACGCGTGTAATTAATTTACGACCTGTATGCTATTATTTTAGAAGCTGTTGTTCCATCATTTGATGACACGGATAACGTTGTCCAAATTAAAAACAGCGTGAGGTCTACTGAAAATATAACTGAAAGACAGCCCTCAACAGTGGACCAATATGACCGCATCCCAATAATGATCATGTCGCCTATGGCTGACAGTTATCCTCTCTCGAAAGACTTAGAGACCCAAGATAATATCACAGAATCAGAGACTGCACAGAGAAGTACAAGTGCGCATTCTTATGAAATAATTCCAGATGAACCTGACGCCGAGTTTGCAGCTTCAATCGGTAGTTTAACCTGTTGAATTGACAATTGTATTTGAGGCCTTTTTTATATATAAAAAATACGCATGTTTGTTAATATATTTCCACGTGTCAATGTAATTAGGGCATGATTGTGTTTAATATATGGAAATTGTGCTATTGTGAGCTATTGCATCACATTAATCCATTAAATTGGACTTTGTTTTGCACTAAAAAAGTTGTACACCATTAATATGCAGTCTTGTATTTTACGTAATTAACAAAGTACGCACTTGTATTTTAGACGAGCACGAGGAATCCGAAACGCAGGCGTATGTAATAGCAACTAGTTTTTTTTTAATATTCTACCTTTCGTAAAATGGTATAAAGAATGTGTCATTGAATGACAGGCTGGTGTGCGTTTAGATATTTCACACATTGGCTGTAAAACCTCTCTGGTAAAATAAACAAATGCACATTGAACAATAGAGAGACGCTTTGAAATACAATTCAACGAGCTTTCTCTGTGACATTATTTGACCAAACATATTAAATGATCTAGTGTACCCGTCAATTTAATACAACAGATCATATTGACTGTTATGCGTATTTGAAATTTTCGAGAGTTGAAGTTTAGTCGCAGTTTCATGAAAATTAAACAAGCTAATATTGTTGTTTTTTTGTAGAACGAATACGGTTCGCTATCAGAGTCTTCTGACGAGGAGAACCGATGAAAAGTCACAGTACAGCACCTTAGACAGTAGTTAGAATTTAAGGCAACGTTCGTTCTATGTGTTAGATGCTGTTGTATGATGCCGATCACAAACTGTACAAAGTACCGTATGGATGTAAATAATATATGTGTACACATGCATTTGTGTTTATACTCGTTTAACTGTATTATATTAAATAGATCATGACAACTTTTAAAACATCATTTATGAAATGACAAAAGTCCAACTAGACTTCATAGCAACGAGTCTCTAAAATGCACATAACCGACGCTACATTAGTGACCGTTATGACTAATAAGTATGTATTATATCAACACCCTACTGAATGGATAATGAAACGTGCATGTTTAACGTATCGGTAATGATAACACAGCGTTGACCAAGGTACTTTCGCCGAAGAGCGAATATGAAATTTTGATATAATTATGATTGTATTCCAAAGATGAAGGATATGTTTGCAGGTATGGGAAAAAACACGGTTCCGCTCCATGCTTTCTGAATACTTATCTGTCAAAGTGCTAACGTCTGGTCATTTTGTAACTCAAAACAGCATTCTTTATCAAAACAACTCAACTGCAATTCCAGTTTCTGTATATAAGCAGTATATGGGAGTTTAATCACCTCTAACGATAGCTGTAGTAAAATTCATGTTTAATATAACAATGGCCTTTTGAAAAATAATGTTGCTAAAGCTTCCGCGTCATTGGTTTTCTTTTTATTTGAACATGTACGGAACAATGGTCGTACTGGTTTAATGCATAGTACACCATTTTTAGAACACAATGCATGTTTACAACTTCTGTCAACTTCCAAGCTAACACGTTCATCACAAACGCGGTTTAAATAAGCCAAGGCCCTCTAATAACATATCGAATTACCTATTGCAAATTCATGTATATCTTTAGAAACATATTTACATTTGTAACGTGTACATACAAAACTTGTTGTGTTTAATTTCACGCGGCGTTTATTAAGTTTGTGTAGAAATTATTATCTGAACATTAGAACCAACTGCATAAACGATAATGGTAGACATGTACCCTTAAGGACGTTGCATTACGCTTATTTGATACACAACTCAATACGAATCGAAACGTATTCGTCAAGTTTCGGGCGTTACAATTATCTATAAATCCTGATGTTTAAGACATTTATTGATCGTTTGTTGTTGTTGTTGTTGTTGTACTTGCTATTGGCGACATTTCTACAAAACCAACGTGTATATATTTGTTTAAATTGTGCATTTTCAGTTTAAAGTATATTTGTACGGAAACACAGTCGTATTAAGCAATACTTTTTATTAAAGGCATGAATTTAGCACGATAACATTTACACTTCATAATTAACAAGATTAACTTCAAAACATAATCCTTTCGCAATAATGTTTATATACTGATCTGTTTCAAATGATAAACCATGCCGTTTATCTCAATGCAATCAGATGGTTAAACTCAGGTTATGTTTATTGTCGCGACCTAGATTACATGTAACATGAGAAGCGTGTTAAAATACTTCGCAGTTTGTGGACAACGATAAACAACCATTGCGTCTATAAATAATAACAATTTGAATTGTTAAATTATTGTATTCGTTGTTCCGATTTGTTGCATACATGTATATAATCCTTAAAAAAAATCATAAAATAACATTCACTATTGTTCGATGTTAAAACATTTGAAACATCCATGTAACTGGATATACCTCTTAACGTGAATGCATGTTCTGTCCCATTATTGACGCCCATGTGCATTGTTCGTTAACTAATATCGCTGTACCAACATAGCAGTTAAACGCATTTCCATAACTCGCATGCATTTGCTATGGACATATGGTAAACTATATATGTAACTTTGCATGATCACAATATGGGCATGTGTGAATAGTGTGATCAGATTGCTAATGTATCGTTAGCTGTATTAATCGACCTACTTTACGAAACATTTTGATATGTTTAGAATCTAAGTCGCCTAATTTAATAATTCAGCCATTTTACCTCCTCGATGTACCATGGAAAATATACGAAAAACATGTTTATTGCAAGAGTTTGAATATGCAAAATGAAATTTGAAATACAACTGATGATATACTGTTATTTATTCGCCGAATCAATTCTACGTGCAATTGCTATTATGAGATAAAAACGTGTCGAGATGAAACGACGTATTGGACAGAATATAACTACATAAGAGGAAATCACTCGTTACTGAATTGTACTGGTTTGACGCAGTCACAGTATGTGCCCTCTGTAAAAACACATGTTTAAATTATGACACAACCTGAGCATTTACAAAGTACAAATACAAATACTGGATTTTTTTCCAGAAATTAAGGTACCTACAATGTCACTGACCCCTAAATGCTTTATACTTAATATAATGTAATAGTACTTCATATAAAAGACTTGAATCACTCCCTTAACCAAATTAAGTAATAAATACAGCTTTGTTTTAAAGTTATATCAAGTAGTATGATCTCTTAACAAAGTTGCGGTTTGCACTGACCTTATGACACTACATAACAAAATAGAATGCTTACCGCATAATTTTCTTAATCACATTCAAGCTATCGAACAAGATAAAATATACCAGGATGCGTGCTAAAGCCGATACTTTCTAGCTCACCTGAGAACCTGAGAACAACGTGCTCATGGTGAGCTTTTAAGATCACCTTTTGTCCGTCGTCCGTCGTGCGTCGTGCGTCAACAATTTCATTAAATCTCCTCCTAAACCGCTAGACAGACTTTCACCAAACTTCACAGAAGTGTTTCTTGGGTGAACCTCTTTCAAAATTGTTCAAATTGTTTCAGTTCGCTGCATACGTAGGTCACAAGAGCTAAAAATAGATTAAAATACTGAACATTTAAAAATATTCTTCTCGGAAACCACACGGCTTGGAGCTTTGATATTTGATATGTGACATCCTCTAGTGGTCCTCTACGAAGATTGCTCAAAAACTTGCCCCTGGAGTCAAAACTGGTCACGCCCCGAGGGTCACATGCTTTATATAGATTTGTATAGCAAGCTGATTTAAAAATTGTCTTCTCTGAAGCTGCAAGACCTAGAGGATTAATATTTGGTATGTAACATTGTATAGTGGTCCTCTACGTGTATTGCCCAATTGATGCCCCTGCGGTCAAAACTGGTTACATCCAAAGGGTAACATGGTTTATATAGTTTTAATAGCAAAATGACTTTAAAACTCTGCTCCACAGAAACCGCAATGCCCAGAGGTTTCATATTTGGTATGTAACATTGTATAGTGGTCCTCTAAAAACAATGTTCAAATGATGCCCCTGGGTTCAAAACAAGCCACACCCTGGTGCTCATATGATTTATATAGACTTAAATAACAAAATGACTTTAACAATCATCTCTGAAACCGCAAGGCCTATTGGTTTCACATTTTGTATCTAACATTGTATGGTGCTCCACTACAAAGATTGTTCAAATGATGCCCCTGGGGGCAAAAGTGGACACATCCCGGGTGTCACATAGTTAATATAGACTTAAATAGCAAAATGACTTTAAAAATCATCTCTGAAACTGCAAAACCAAAAGGTTTTATATTTAGTACGTAAAATTGTTTAGTGGTCCTCTTCAAAGATTGTTCAAATTATGCCACTGGGGTCAAAACTGGCCACGCCCCGGTGGTCATATGGTTTATATAGACATGTATAGCATAATAAGATTTTAAAATATTATCCTCTGAAACCCCAAGGCCCAGATGTTTCATAATTGGTATGTAACACTTTATAGTAATCCTCTACATAGATTGTTCAAATGATGTCCCAGGGGTCGATATTGGCCACACCCGGGGGTCACATGTTTTATATAGACATGAATAGCAAAATGACTTTAAAAATCTCCTCTGAAACATCAAGGTCCAGAGGTTTCATATTTGGTATGTAATATTATATGGTGGTCACGCGGCTCACGTTATATTTATAGACATAATGGCAAAATGACTAAAATTTCTTCTTCCCTGATACCGCAAGGTCCAGAGGTTTTATATTTGGCTGGAAACATTGTATAGTGGTCCTCTACGAAGATTGCTCAAAAGATACCCGTGGGATCAAAACAGGTCATGCTCGGGGGTCACATGGTTTATACAGTCTTGTATAACAAAATGACTTCACAGATATTCTTCTCTAAAACCGCAAGGCCTGGAGGTTTTGTATAGTGGTCCTTTACAAAGATTGTTCAAAGTATGCCCCTGTGGTCAAAATTGGCCACGCCCTGGTTGTTACATGGTTTATATAGACTGGAATAGCAAAATGACTTTAAAAATCTTCTCCTCTGAACCGCAAGAACCAGAGGTTTCGTATTTGGTATCTAACATTGTATAGTGCTCCTCTACAAAGATTGTTCAAATTCCCCTGGGGTAAAAACTTTCTATACACCGGGCTCATATGTTTTATATAGACGAAAATGGCAAAATGATTTAAAAAATCTACTCCTCTGAAACCACAAGGCCCTAAGGTTTCATATTTTGTTGGAAACATTGTAAAGTGGTCCCCTACAAAGATTGTTTAAAAGATGCCCCTGGGGTCAGACCTGGTTATGCCATGGGGTCACATGTTTTATATAGACTTGTATAGCAAAATGACTTTAAAAATATTCTTCTCTTAAACCGCAATTCCTAGAGTTTCATATTTGATATGTAACATTCTATAGTAGTCTTCTTCAAAGATTGCTCAAATGATGCCCCTGGGGTCAAAATTGGCCTCGCCTCGGGGGTCACATGGTAAATATAAACTTGAAAAGCAAACTAACTTTAAAATATTTTCCTCTGAAACCGCAACGCCCAGAGGTTTCAAATTTGTTGTGTAACATTGTATAGTGCTACTCTACAAAGATTGTTGAAATGATGCCCCTGGGGTCAAAACTGACCATACCCCGGGGCTAATATAGCTTACATAGAAGTATATGGAAAATTATTTAAAAATTCTTCTTCTCTGAAACCACAAGGCCCTGAGGTTTCATATTTGGTTGAAAACATTGCATAATGTTCTCCTACACGAATTGTTTAAAATATGCCCATGGGGTCACGTGGTTTGTATAAACTTAAATAGCGTAACGCTTTTTATTTCCGCTATCTAACTCGAGATCGGATTGAGATATTAAATGAAACTTCATACCTATATACCTTATAGCAAGTCCTCACTTGGGTTTGCTAATGGGGAGGGTGGGGTCAAGGTCAAGGTCACTTTTACTAAAATTAGAAAAAAACAGTTTTAGCTCAATAACTTGAGAATGCATTGAGATATTTTAATGAAACTTAATACATAGATACCGTATATCAAGACCTCGATTGGAATTGCATATGGGGTGGGTGGGGTTAAGGTCAATGTCACTGTTACTAAAAATATAGAAACGGTATCCGCTCAATAACTTGAATACGCATTGAGATATTTTAATAAAACTTAACACAATGGTACATTATATCGAAACCCGTCGCTGATGATTGCATATGGGGTGGGTGAGGTCAAGGTCACTGCTACTAAAAATAGGAAAACCGTTTCTGCTCAATAACTTGAAAACGCATTGAGATATTTCGAAGAAATTTTGTATATAGACACCTTGCATCGAGACCTTGCTTGGGATTGCAAATGGGGTTGGCGGGTCAAGATCAAGGTGAATATTACTCAAATTAGAAAAAACAGTTTCCGCTCAATATATTAAGAACGCATTGCAATATAGTTTAATGAAACTTAATGCATATATCTTATATCGAGACCTCAATTGGGTTTGCTTATATGGTGGGTGGGATCAAGGTCAGGGTCACTGTTATTAAAAATAGAAAAAAAGGTTTACACTCAATAACTTATAACACATTGAGATATTTTAATTAAACTTCATACTAAGATATCTTATATGGAGGCCTGGTGTTGGATTACGCATGGGGTGGGTGGGGTCATGGTCACTTTTGCTAAAAATACAAAAAATAGTTTCCGCTCAAAAACTTTAGCAAGTATTGAGATATCTTAATGCAACGTCATCTATAGATATCTTATATCAAGACCTCGTGTGGGGTTGCATATCGGGTTGGTGAGGTCAAGGTCACCATTTCCAAATATAGATTTTAATTCGCTGACATTGATGCATTTCGTTCGAAAATTGTGTTTTTTGTGGAATTTCCACTTTTCTTGTAATTGGTATGTAACATTGTATAGTGATCCAAAGTAATACAAAGTTTCTTCAAATGATGCCCCTGGGGTCAAAACTGTAAAAATTGGCCACGCCCTGTGGGTAACATAGTTCATGTAGATTTAAATAGCACTATTGTATAGTGATCCTCTACAAATGTTGTTAAAATTATACACTGGGGTAGATGTGGCCGCGCACTGTGGGTCACATGGTTTATATAGACTGTACAAATATTGTCCTGAAACTGCAAGGCGCACATCTTTATAATCAGGTTAGTGCTTTAGTGCCATTTGGCACTCTTGTTATAAGACATTATGATGCCTTTAACTCAGGTCAGCGACATAGGACCATCGTATCATTGCTAAAATCGGATCTATTTTTTTTTGGTCATTTATCCGAAGCAATCGCTGAATTAGTTTATTGACAGTATTAAGAGTACCAATCCACTGGTAGTAAGGAATTGTTCCTCAGTTTTGATTCGCCGTGTAATAAGTGATCTCCCATGCTTTGGCTTCTTTCCATTTCTCGCCAAATGTCTTTCTACGCAATCAGCGATTTGATTTAATATAAAACTCGAGCCATATATTACAATAACTGTTTAAATGTTAAATGAATTAACTAATACAAATAAAACAAATGAAAAGGGGAATACAATATAAAATCAATAAAAACTGTCACTCTTTCCTTATGTAATGGTAACGTGTGTTAATGCCGTGTTGATGGGCTGACCAAACCCAAATATATACAAATAAAAGAATTCGAAAGTAAAATGTTTTACCTCCTAGGACCTCTCAACCAAAATTTCATTCGCGTTTAACATTACCAGTTGGCCAGCGGGATGTACGTGTATATGTATTAATGTGAATAACTAACGCCATGTAAGTCATACACATGTTTTCCAAAATACCGACAAAACGTGTTGCCAACACCTTTTAATTTTATCAATTTCAATTCTTTGAATTCTAGGAATGATTTTTCTCTGAAAAATGTCACTTGTTCAAGTTATGAATACGTCTCAGCATGACTGTCACATATACAAATTTACTTATGAATTAAAAAGCGTGCATTTAATGAATGCAACAATAATCATGCAACTGTCATTAGGAAACACAAAAACTGTATACACTTTAAAAGAGGAAACGCAACAAATGTACATTTTAGTTATGCGATGTATATTTATCATAATATTTCTTTTCATATTTGCATATAACAAATAAACACAAATTGTGTATGCATTGTTTTTGTCGATCCGTTTTGATTCCAAATATGTATTGTCCAATTTGAAGCAGGCGATTTACGTCAACAAGTTCTCAATTGGTCATTTTAACAAAATATCAAGCAAAGTACGTACTAAATTGAACATGCTGTCGATCGATACCTAGACTTTGAGTCGCAAATGTATACAATGTTTTATGTTGATATATTATTTTTTGTCAAGCCTTCACAGCTTATTTTCAATAGTGATTTTTTCAGAGCAATTATTTAACATATTTATACTGGATAAACTGTCCGTATAAAGTTTTAATGTTTAGCGTAAACGTTTGTGTAAGGTTGGTGGTAGTTATTAATACTTAATAGTAGTCTATATTCATATTATCGTGATTATCTTCATGTAATTATGCTTTGTTGTCGTAGGTTTAGTATAAATCATAGATGCTCAAATACAAGTGTTTGTCATGTTAATGCAACAACAAGCCCCACCTCATACATAGTAATATTTCGCTCTTTAAATGCATACTCTGCATCCTCAATTTTCTTAATACGTATGCATGTACCATTTGTCATAAACTAGTAAGTGATTGTCTGAATGCATCGGGTGTGATGTTTATGCCATGGTTATACTGCAAAATTATCTGCTGATGCGAAGAAGTTGACTCAATACCTTATCGTGTTTAAAACAACTATTAACATAACAACAACGTTTCAAATATGCAGAGTAAAACAAAAAAGCGTATATGTATAAGGTTTGCTCTACTTGTTGACAGCAAAATCACACAATATCGATTATTTCTTGAAGTCGGCCAGTTCGTCTGTTTAAATGGATAACGATTACATTGTTGTCTGGGACGGAAGGATACGCCAGTAAACTACCGTTGGTGGGGATGGTTATGGCAGTAGTAGTAGTAATAAAAGTAACGTCTTCAATGTGGAACTGTAAAATGCGTGTCTGTATTAAAATTGCTCTTTCTACCGTCGTTCAGATGATGTGTCAATTGCACATGAAATTCTAAAGCAACACATTAAGAAAATCAGAATGTATTTGGTAACATATCGGATGTTTGTTGAATCAACACTGGACTGTTTAATTGTAAAAACGATGAGCAATAAGCAATTACGTTCTTAATTGTAAAATTTTTCTACAATAACTTGTACTTGAATAGTCATGTATTGAGGTGTGAATTTGCATTGCTGACGTTTGTTTTTGTAGTGACTTTGTTCGTAATTAATACACAAGAAGTGCAAAAATTTCGCACCATCGTTACACATTCACAATAAACGTTGACACTCTCTGAAAGCGTTTTTTCTACTTAAGGTCTGACAATTAAGCACATTTGTCACACCATTCAAACAATTAAACCAGTAAATCCTGAGGGAACGTTTTATTTTTTATTAAATACATGTACGTCCCTTTATGATTACAAAAGTTAATGTATTATTACACACTAATGTAATGGGAAACTAATTCATATAAGTCATGCTCCATATACTTATAATCCTTCCTGTTAATACCACATCACTGAGTCACAATCATGACCTTTTTTTTTATATAAGTTTCATTTTCTTCTGTTTTCGATCAACAACTGTCGAGTCATTAACCTCAGAAAAGTACGCCTTTACTTTGGTGAAATGAATGAACTTGTATTCACTTTGATTCAAGCGTATGACACAATATAGTCACAATAAGGCATTGGTGTGACCATAGTATGTCTTACCAACGAAATTTGGGCAGAATCCTTGTATTGATTGAATTTCAAATACGTTAGGAAATTACGCACACATAAGGTGGCTTGTGTTTGTAGTATGTCCGTTGTAGGGCAAATACTCGTGTGCCAGAAATAAACATTTGGATGGTATGTCCTCGTTGATTTCCTCTCTATAATAGCATAATGGAAAAAAAAAAAAATTGTCTCTTAAATACGCAATACCTCTACTGATTAAAGTAAAGCACATCCAGCTAAAATATTATTTGTTGGAATTTTAGTAAAACTTTCATGATAATCAAGGATTTGGTGTTACTTGTTAAAAACAACAACAGCGACACATTACTCATCAGGTTTACAGAAATAACATACATTACATACACGTATTTTGAATCTGAAGGCCATGTAACACTCGTGCACAAGTTTGTATATAATCTATATTTTTATACTTATAAATGCAAACGTTTGATTATGATGCGGTTGCCATATACATACCGGTTATATGAAATAAGAAGCAGGACATTTTTCGCGTTAATTCACTACTTCATCGTTTTATGAATTTCTGCCTATCCATGTCATGTACAATGTAACAGTATAACAAATAAATTAAAGAGGAAGATATTCACTACACAACCGTGCCATTTGCTTAATATAGTATTGCACTTACTTAACCAATCACAGCATACATTGAAATTCGTTCAACATCATATACTTGTCAGCATAAGTTTCAATAGACTAAATGTATTTAAAAATGCAGTGATTTATGCATATAACATTGTTTGTGCTATGCCAAAATATGCAGTGCTACGGTTTTATGGTAGATATATTTTACCAAACATATTCGGAAACTCTAACATTTCGAAACCACGTGTTGGTACCTTCTCCACAGGATCAATCGCATATTCTTAGTAAACGTATTTGTCTAAACTATTAGCGATGGCTTAACTTACACTTATCTTCAGAAAAGCTGAAATAACTTGTCTTAGACTGTAAGCAAGGACAGTTAACAATGCAATACTATTTGTTAAGTGATTAGCCTATATTTACGCAGATATAAGACAACCGCGAAATAAAACATGTTTGAAGTATGTTCACAGTGCTTTCGCTTTAAACTAGTTGTTACATGACATTTTACATTACGTAATCTGATACTGCCTTCTAAACACCCGCCTTACGAACAAATCACGCTATATCGATTACAGGTAACGATAATTCACACACGGGTACTTGCGTACTTGCGACGTGAGTCATTGGTATTTTAGAAAATGATATTTAGGGCTTTTGTGTATTTTTGTACATGTGTTCATTGTCCTACTAGGTACGTGGTTGTTGAGCTTGTTTGAAGACGCTTTTGGTCATCAAACATTCGTTTTAACACGCATATTTCACAGAGAGAATGTAATATCAAAAACAGTATAGTATAAACTGTCACAAAGCATGTGAGCGAAACGTATTCCAATAATTCTTTGTAGCGGCAACTGAACTAAATACATCGTAAAGGCATTTGGTGTCAGTTAATGTTGCACTACGTCTAACAGTTAATGTACACATGTAAACGCCAACACAAGTGTGATTAATATGCATCAAGCATTGCCACCAGCGTCACATGCAACAGAATCACGATTTAATACACATAACAGCTTCACAAGAGGCACCACTACCAAAATGCATATTAATATTGAACTACACATACCATACGTGATTTGTTGATTTTTCCATATTTTGTTTTTGTTTTATTAATACTGAAACAATAAAATTATGCAATTATCATAATGACCAATTACCGCGTTGCACTAAATTCGTGAAATGATCGGACCACTAAATACAAAAGTATTAGACAACCGCGAAATAGCACACGTGTGCAGTATATCTTCGTAATCTATCGCCCAATCATTAAATATGGCATACGACCGTGTCTTTAAAAATAGAAATACATGTAATCGATATAACGCTGTCAGGTAAACACTGAGTCATTTGACTTACAGTTGAAACTAATACGATATTTCAGGTTTAAATATTACAAATCTATTGCAGTTTCCTTTCACGCAAGTATGTACATGTATGTACTGCACAATTTCAATTGACAATTTCAGCTATTGATTACATAATTATTGTGTTTCGCAAACCGTATACATTTAGACTAGCCTACTTTGGTTTCGGGATGTTAGCCAGCTACTGTTCGTATAAAAATAAAGCCAGTGCATGTAAATGCATTAATAGCAAACGGAGCACGTCGATTGTTAATCAGTGTTGAACATTGCCGGGCAATTTTGAAAGTGAAAATGTTAAATGCAAAAACATTATGTTTCAGAACAATTATAACATTATGTCGAAAGTATTTGTATCGTCAATGTTCACAGCTGAATGTATCGTTTTACTTTATATATACATTTATATAGACATAATATCGACAAAACAACGCGAACAAATCATCATTATAGGTATAAACTACGTTTTATATAAACAAATAATTTTGCGATGCATAATTTATTGTAATGTTTGTCAATTTAAAGCACACTCTAATTTTATGAACGTGTCAAATGTGTGAATAATACAGATGGTCGGGTAAATAACTTCGATGTTAAGTAGAAGCGGTTGCGTTGTTCTCATAACTCAGAGTATTATATTAAACCAGTCGAATTTGACAAGCGAAGCGTCTGTCATTAAAATACAGGTAGACAACTGTCAAATGACTGACTTAATTTAATTTCAAAAAACGTTCACGGTGCTCGCTCCTTTCATTAAGTGCAACAATTTACAGTTATTGATAACTGAGTAATAGACAAGACCCAGGTAACGAAATGGCATTGTTATTTAGGCGTATAAAATGATTGTTAGCCTATTAATGAAAAACCAAACAAGAATTCAGCAAAAAACACCGAATATCGCTTACAGCTTATACTTGTTGGTTTTATGAAATGTATAAGTCTATTCTGGTTTGTGTTTCTTTTCAACGGAAAAAGGGTGAGTGCTTGGTTTAATAAACTTTGTCATATTTGATTGATCAAAAGAAGTATATCCACAGTGAATAACCCGCTTGCATCTAGTGTTTTGCACGGGAATGGAATGAACAAGCTGAAAACATCTTGAATGCAATAACGGATAAGACACAACTTATTTAGGAAGCTGGCAACTCTGATAAACTAGACTACACAAAGGTGTATCGATATAATGGCCATAATTATAATTGTATGCAGCGTCGTCTTTTACAATGCATTTATTAAGCGCGTAGGATTACACAAGTAGTAAAATAAACCGTGCAAATTTCCGTTGAATCGAGATAGGAAAATGTATTCGTACATCCCTCTATTATTCATTCGTCGAGGTAATACATAATACATATGAGAACTTGCCGTAAATACTTGGTTTCATAGATTTCAAACAAAGGAATTGTTTGCGTGATAAATACACACATTATACTCTACTTAAAACCACCTTTTATAGTAATCATGTTGTTAATTTCACTCTATTGATTTTAAATTTATGAATTGCTACTACAATTGTATAACATTTAAATCCACAAATATATGTATACTACGATTAAAAGCAGGTTAACTACTTGCAACAATGAATTAATGTTTTATGTCTATGATCTTGTTGTATTAAAACATGTACGGCATAATGAGAACGAAGTCAGTTTTGAAAGCACTCATTATCGCTTTGGTCACAAAAAATTCCAGGAATAGAAAATGCAATACAATGGCGAAATATACATACTTAGGTTCAAAATATCCGGTAGTGGTGGTGCTGCCGGTATTGGTGGTGATAGAAGTAGTAGCAGTAATATATTTGTCTTGAATTCGGAACAGTCTAATGGGCTGTCTGTATTCAATATTGGTTTGTAGAAAAAAAAACGACTTTAATTCGATATGACCCTGACAATTCGGAAAGATTATAGAAGCTCATTACAAAACTAAAAATATATTGTGTTATTCATCGCACATTTAATAAATCAACGATGTAATAAACAATGAACAATTACGTTCGGAATGTAATTGTGTTCTATAATTGCATGCACTTGATTTGTCAAGTGAGTGTTAAGTGAATATCCAGTAATGGAGTTTGTTATTTAAGTGTCTTAAAATTGGTAATAAATGCACATGCAGTGCAATTCATTTCCCGCCGTCGTTACACCTCCTTACTTAATTGTTACATTGATGCAAATTGGATACTTGCAGTTTGGGAGTTAGTGGGGTGATTTGAATATAACAGCAATTTACGGCATTCAAAAACCGATCTGGTAAAAGACTGAGCAGATTAAGCATAATAATTGTATAGACTTACGTATAACATCCTCTTATATTTTCCTTTTTGTGTATTGTGTTCTTAATAATAAAAAATTTCATTCTCGAATATATCCCTTCATGTGTACTGCGTTTTTATTTAAAAAAAAAACTAAATTGTTCATCCTCTTGTATTTCACTTCATGTGTATTGCGTTCTTAATCAAACAAATAAATGTATTACACAACTGTGTAAATAAACATACTCTTCAGATGGACGCCGTTTGTTCGTGTTTTCTTTACATGTTGCATATCATACAAAAAAATGAGACTGAACTTAGTATATCTAATCCGGTCTATATTTTAATCCGACATAAAGTGCGAAATCGTTACCAACTATTATACTCTTGTAGTATATTGCAAATGGTTGGCAAATGAATTATCTAAGCTATTATTCTCAAATTGAATCACGCTTTTTAAGTTGTTTTAAATGTGTTTAATGTTTCCCACAGCTACGGAAATATAATTTTTAAAGGGAAAGCAATACAAGTGATTAATGCTTCATATACCTTTACTCACAATGGTATTATACTTCCTGTTGAAGCCACATCACTTGTCACAGACAATAACGTTATTAGAATAGTTTATGTTCTTCTGTTCTCCATCGACATTTGGTGAGTCATTAACCTCAAAATAAAGTCCCCACTTCCTTCACTGGTGACATTAATACATTTCTCTTAACTTGATTACAAGCGTGTGGAAGACAAACAACAATTACATATTGGCGCATAATAGATCTTAACATAGATTTTTGTGTGGTAGGTAGATTTGTGTTGTTATCTTAAACATGTTTAATTTTGACGTGGTATGAGTTTCGTATTGTTATTGTGTTGATAAAAAAAGAATGACTATACATAATAAAATATGCGTACTTATGAAAACCAAAAATGATTACGTAAAAAAAGACATCCAATGTGGTACCTGAAATCTACGCATCCAAATCAAAAGATGGTCATGCTACTCTTCAAGTCAATACTGACTTCACGGTCTTACAATTACACGTGGTAGCGCTATCTAAGTTATAGACTTGCTTTTACATATATAAACGACAACAGAACAGTAATATTCCTGTGTTAGAATTGTTTTGCGTTGCAAATGTTTCACAAAACTGTCGATTCCATTTACACAGCATTAATTAATTGTCGATACCTGTCAATACTTTATTTTCAAATCCAGTATGAACTCGAGTGCATTTTTTCTGTTGTGTTTGTATGGGTACAATGCATTTGTGTACAGAACCTATTGTAGTATATGTCTGCTTCTCCTCGCGCTTGTCTTGTCCCAAAAGAGTCGAAGAAAATGCATTGATGTGGTTCTCTTTCCAGTAGTGGGGCTGGCGGCTTGATCATGTCGATCACAATGTTCAACGTTCGATCTAAGAATGGAATACAGACAAATAGTATACAAACGTATTTCTCTTCCTCAATTCAGTGTTGTAATTTTTTGAAATTGAAATACCTATTTGTATATATTAAACATGTAGTGGTTTTCAAACAGATGATAATGCTCACCAGTGACTTAATGGCATCGGTCTATAAGCAATCGAATAATCATGTGAGTCTGTATATGTTATGAAGCGTGTTGAGCCAATCTCAGCAGAGTTATTTCGTACAAGACAGTCCTTCTCAACGAACTGGTGTCCAATGCTGAAACAAAAATACATCACTATTTATTAGTTTCGCAATAGTGTATTTACAATCTTGCACCGACCATCCACTATTTACCACAATGTAAATAAGTGTTAATTGTTGGCATTCCGTGCCTTTCTCTATATCAGAACATAAACCGTCACGTTTTCATTATTGACGGATAAGGGGAGATAACTGTAGCAATAATGACTACTTAAATACAATGTATCCACATGAACATTAAGGTTGCGAAAAACACTGGGGCATATAAACGTAAGTCGTTAATGACTACATGTTTTATTAGAAATAACGGTTTTGTGTAAAGCCTCTTTTCCTGGCGATTATTGTTTATTTATGTGAATAACTCGTTCACGCATTTTCTTATTTTTTGAAATGTGCAATTTAAAATAAAGTTATCTTAACTGCAAAAAATAAAGCTGTTGGACTAACCAAAACTAATATTAAATAAAAAAAACAACATACAAAATGCCTTAGCCGCGACTTAAACTACTTCCGCCGTGATCAACAATATGTCGCGCTAACCACTCAGCCATTTTGACTGACAACCAAAGTGGTGAATTCTTAACGCGAAGTATGTGATACACGTGTTTTCTAAAACACCGATGAAAAAAGCGTTACAAACAATGTTTAATTGTATCCATTTCAGTCGATGATGTTTCATAAAAGACACATAATCCCCTTGTATTTCATTGTCAGCAGTGTTATTCCGCTTGTTTATGTATGATCCATTTTTCTGTTTGGGATCTTTGACAACAATTTGGGAAATTGTCAATTGGCCAGTTTGTGAACAGGTCCAATTAACATTTTGACCGATCATTGTATTCATCAAACTAATATTGCGTAAGCCGATTACATTGCGTACGAGTTGTTATAACTCAAGAGCAATGCTATATTTCTAAAAAGCACACGCATTCTATAAACTGAGTATGCGGAATTAAACATTATTGTACACTTCTTAAAAACATTAAAATTGATATAAACATAGACAATACGTGGGTATGACGGCAATATATGTGTGATCGCAGCCAGTCGTTGCATACACACATATCGGTGGATCACGTTATGGCATGGTTTTGTAATGAATCAAATTAAAAACACCTAACTCTCCAATCTTCAGTTTTCAAATAAGTTAACGAAAACTCGCACAATTGCTGTTTTAGAATTCACCGGTGATCGCTTATGCCTATAACTGAAAAGTCATCGTTGAAGAGATAACACATGCTGTCCATATGGGGAAATATCCGCTTACTAAAACAGAGATTCCACACCACTGTCCCGACTCTGAAATTATCCTTTTCTGAACACATTGCCCTGTTTGGCTGCCTTAAGCGACGTTGGCATAAACTGTACATAAAATAAGATTGTGGTCTAAATTATAATTTACTTTAAATCAGGCGTTCTGTTTGCTTTTTTATAACATATATATTTACATCAAATTATATTATAAACGTTATTTGCAGGTCAATACAATGTTAACTGGTTAGAACAACAGACGCCTTGCTATTTTTCGTTGAAATAATGCGTTAAACGCTCCATGCATATGTTTAATACGGTAAGGATTGTTTAATTAAATGCGTTCAATGACACCAATTGTAGTTTTGCAGTTGGTTTTCTTAAATCATTAAGGTGCGAATGACATTGTAGGTACCTTAACTGCCTCCCCCACCCTCACAAAAAGTACAGTAACTGCTAATGGCGTCGTCAATGATTACGTATTGCCTTGATTTAAACATCGGGTGTACAGAGGTTACATAATTAATCTGCTTCAAACCATAATATTTCAATAACGTTTGATTTCCCCACTCGTAGTTAATTGTGATCGTAAGGAAAGATTATATGAGTTACTCAATTTTTGTAACGTTTGTAAGTAGCACTGATTAAGCAAACTTATAACAAGGATCATTTGGTTGCATCCCGCATAACATTTTGCATATCTGTTGCAGTCGCTTGCGAAAATTTGGGTGTTAATGTTCTAGGATATATCGTAGTGTTCTAAATGACTGACTTATTGGATTAAGCGACCTATTTTCCAAATACTATTGTGTGAAGTAAAGTGGGTCGATCGATACAGCTAGCCATAGATAATCTATCTGAGCACGCTATTCACACGTGACTCCATTGTACCTGTGCAAAAGTCAATAAAGGTAGTTTACATCTAAATATACTTGTGTATGTTTCACCGAGTTTCCAAAGTTAATGCAGACAAGTTATAGAAATGCTTGTAAAGTACGAGCTTATTATGTTAATAACAGTTTGAATAACGCATAAGGGCGTCAATAACTAGACACACCATCCATGTACGTTGAGACGTTTAACAAATTATTTTCTAAATCTGTTTTAACATCGGCATATATTGAATAAGGTTTTGTGATATTTTAGGATGGGTTTTTCATTGCGCTTTTGAAACACATCGGCACAACGTATACCCTTACCCTTCAAATGCATCTTCCTATGTACATACGCAATAGCTGTTATTTCCTGTCCTAAAACTGCGCATTGTTTAAGGTAAGCTTCTCATATTACCTGTAATCTAGGACGATACACATTGCCACTAGCAAACGCTGATTGCACGTCACATTTTAACCTTTAAAACAGATCATCATTATTTGATCTTTAGTATGCATTCAACATGAGAATGCTTACCTTGTAAAAATATTAAATTTACTGTGCTAATACTCTGCGTTTAATGTACGAATAACACGAGACGAATATTTTTCGTAAGTTATACATGTACATGATTGTACAAACATGTATTTCGACAATATAATGTTAAGACGCTTTAAATGTAAGTGGCCTTTACAAAACTGATAGTGGAATGCAATTACGTATAGGTCGACAACACTGATCAGGCACTCATGCATAATCCCTTCGTTTCCGTAAACTTGTATCGGATTTGTATACAATTGATCGCTTTGCGTTTAAATTTATTGAGCAAATGCTTATTTACTTATAATTAAATCATCGATAGGGTAGGGCAGAAGCTTACGGATCGTGGGGTTGCGTGCACCTTAGCTGCTTTTTGTTTATTTCAGCACACTACTATTTGCATTTCACGTGTTTTCGTTGTATTGCATTAATTGTTTAGCCTTTCATTTGAGAAAACAAAACAGTTTAAACAAAAAACAAACTAAATGAAATAAAACGGGATTTATCCCCTAAGCAAAACACATTTAAAAAGGCAAATATGTTATCTCATAAAAAAAACGATTAAAATCCTATTTGTTTTACACTATAGCCTGTGAATATTACTATATAACGACTAAACAAGTATTAGGTTATCCTTCCAGATGAATAATGTGTGCGTTGATATCGACTAAATATTGTTTAATGAGCACAGTTGTTTACAATAAATACTCCTAAGTGCAACGGCGGAAAGCATAATGTAATATCACCAAAACACAATAGGGCCAAATCAATGTTGTCATATTATAGTTTGTTATATAATGACAAATCACTCATTTAAACTTGACGTATATGTTTCCGTACATTTTGAAATCGAAAGATAACCATAGACGCGCAAGATTTATCACCACATTTTCATAAGCCCATTATTATGTAAAAGATGAACACATATCGATTTGAAATTAGCTATATATTCCACAAGACGCAAATAATACCCCATATACTGCTTCGACACAGATACTGTTTGCAGTTGACAAAGAACAAACCCTTGACAGACGGACACAGGTCATGAACACAACATACAATCTGGCCATTGGAATAATAATGTGAAACCATAAGATTTAGTTGTAATCTTAACCTTTGACAGACACGCACGGGTCATCATCTGGTCATGAGGTATTCTAATTTGCAGTAATATGAAACACCTTCCATGCGTTAAAAGTTATGGAGCAAACCTGTTTGTCTTGACCTACAGATGTGAGCTTTAGTAGCTATGTGGGGAAACGAATTTTAGACGGAAGAAAGTGCTGGCGGACGGACTGAATAACATACGTGGATCCTATATAACCCCACTATGTCTTGAAGTCGAGGTTTAATTGTATTCAAATCTCAAAACAGGTTGTGTCACGACGACTTTAAGCAAAGATCAAAAACAGAAAATATCTGGTGTCTCACAGTTCTATCAGCACTAGTTATTACGTCTCTGTGGTTTCCTTTGTTTATTCACTTTGCATTGTCAATGGATTTCACCACAGCTTTCACATATAATTTTCCATTGGCTCTTCAAATAGCGTCTCACAACTTGCCTTTCAAACACATAAAAATCCGCCCTTATTATACCATAGAATAAATACAACAAGAGCTGTCAGAGGACAGCGCGCTCGACTTTTTGAAGTATTTCAGTTGGTACGTATTTTGTGGAAGAGAATACATTTGTTGAAATACAAAGTTGAGTTATGACAATTATTTCGTCAATTTATTCCATGTAGTTTTGAAAATTATAAGACTTTGGAACAAGAACTTTACCCCCAAAATCTATGTGAACTTTTGAATTAACACTGTACACTGAAAATCTATCTGAAAAATCTTTGTCATAGACAAAATACAAAACTGTTATGTGGATTGTGACATCTGATGTTGTGGTTGATGGCAAAGTTACTAATAATGCAAGTGTCAAGTGAATAACCTATCAAGATTTGAAGTTACAATTTTTTTACTAGAAATTTTAATCTGAAAATCTATTTGAAAAAGGAAAATAACTATGTCAAAATACAAAACAGAGTTATGGAGAATGTTGCACCTGATGCCGAAGTTCATGAAAAGGTAAAATCCAAGTTTCAAGTGAATAATCCATGAAGTTCTAAGTAACAATGCAGTTACGTTACAAATGTTACCCAAACAAATTTCTGAAAAAGTGCATAGCAATGTCAAAATACACAACTGAGTTATGTGTAAATACGAATTTTGAAAATAAACTTTAACCAAGATCAGACGCGGGCGAGGAAGCCGACTCGAGGCGAGGAGGAAAGCTCACCTATTCTTCGAATAGTCGAGCTTAAAATGAAGGTCATTCATTATGTGGCATTCGCTCTTCGCATAAGCATGTCAACAATCAGTCTGATCAAAGCCATGCACTGCAGCTACGTATATTATATGTTGACTTCCAAACAACAAACACCAAATATAGTAAATACAGTAAATTACCATAAAAATATCAACGGTGAATCACCGGTTAGCGGACGTTGCAGTCCGTACATTTTCGCTATTATCCCGTCTGTTAGCAGGAAACCGTGGTTTTCAATTCTTTAAGAGCGCTTATTATATAGTCCTGGTTGGTGTTAAGAGTGATACTTTATTAACCTTCACTCGTGAAATCGTTCAATACGTTTGCCTTGTTTGTGTGTATTTCAAGAAGCATGGTTGAAAATAGAGTGTCTGTTTGCAGCCGAATGTGCTACTAAAGAGACTTAACTATGCAAACATGTTGGACTTTGTCATAGAATATATGTTGTTAATTTAACAGTCAGTGCAATTCAACGACAATAAACTCACATAAACAACTAGTATTTGCATCATGACTAGTTTATTATGTTTATGAATGCCGCCATAGCTACCTTCTTCCCCATCTATAACGCGAGAAAAGGGTACCGCTATTTGTTTTACTGCTTGCTAGCCTGTTGTACTGTGATTTGTCATCGACTCTTGTACCCAGACGACTCTCATAGCGAACCATGTCAGTTATATAACACGATATAATTTCATATGTGAGTACAGCTGAACGTTTTTGAAGTCGCCGGGAATTCACAAATTACTACGATATATCCAAACCAATACTGATGTTTTACAAAATGTTGCGATCTTGGTTATGGCTAGGTACGTCTTGCCACAGGCGTTACCACCATGCGTAGAAACCCACTTCAACGTTACAAACAACTTAAGTAAAAACTACCAGAAAAACGCATGTATTGTATATATTAAGAAGTGCGTAAGTGGCGTATTATTTTCCTCTTTGACATAAGCATGTTGTAAATAACGAAGTCCAGCTGTATTATTGGGTACTTACACACCAAAAAACGAAATGTTATTAAAGTAAAATACGTCCAACTTGCATGTTTACGGCTTGCCCTTTTTACAGCGTGGAGCTTAAAACTCAAAAGGCCGGAACCGGCTACACCGGATCGCCATGTTGAGCAAGGTCAAATAACATAACAGCTTACACTCACACATGTATATCAAAATGTCTTTATTAAAACTGACAATACAGAAATATAACCAAATCCATATAATGTGTTAGTTTTAGTATTAATGTAAAGTATTGCCATACCAACGCTGATAGTGTAGCAAAACTGTTGGCGAGGAAAGACAATTGAATAAAATTTGATACATGTACTTTAAATTGAATAATGTAAATAATAAGTGCATTTTACTGTAAGATGCACATATAATTCACTTTATTCCAAAAACTGTATACGCTTTTATATGTGTCTGGTGTATGGTATTAAGCGGCCAATGGCATTTTTGATTGTTTACTTGCTTTAACTGTTGTTGTCTTAACACGATTGTTTACATCAACACGGATAACTTAATAACACATCATTAAAGTTTTTTACGGCCATGTCAGAGTGTCACAAACAAAATCGATACGCATGTATGTGCTTTGGTCTATTAATACTTTGTTTATGATCTGAATTAAAAAGGCTGGGTAGTAAGATTGTTAAACTATTTTAAAATAAAACTTAGAACACCTAAACGAAATACTTTGATAAACCAACCCACGACAGCGTGTGCAGTATTCGATATCATGTACATACGCATGTCACTGTAGCATGAATGTACACTATATAAAGTGTATACAATTCTACATAGCAATTTTCTTTATGTACAATAAATAAAACAGTCCGATCGGTAGTAGTAGTAGAAGCATCATCAGTAGTAGTATTCATATTAGCATTAGTATTGGTAGAATCAGAAGTAGTAGTAACAGTAGTAGTAACAGTAGTAGTAGTAGTTGTTGTGGTAAATGTAGTAGCAGTAGAAGTAGAAGTAGTAGTAGAAGTATAAGTAGTAGTATAAGTAGAAATGCATGTAGTAGTATTAGTATTAGTAATAGTAGTAGTAGTAGTAGCAGTAGTACAAGTAGCAGTAGTAGAAGTAGTAGTAGTAGTGGTAGTAGTAGAAGTAGTAGTAGTAGTAGTAGAAGTAGTAGTAGTAGTAGAAGGAGTAGTGGGAGTAGTACTAGTAGAAGAAGTATTAGTAGAAATGTGCATGTAGTAATAGTAAAAGTACAAGTAGAAGTAGTAGCAATAGTAGCAGTAGTAGTAATAGTAGTAGTAGTAGTAGCAGTATTATAGTAGTAGTAGTAGTATAAGTAGGAGTGGTACTAATAGTAGAAGATTTAGTAGTAATAGTGCATTTACACGTACAGGTAGAAGTTTTAGTAGTAGTAGTTGTAACAGAAGTAGTAAAGGTAGTAGTAGTATTAGTAGTAGTAGCAGCAGTAGTAGTAATACATGTAGTAGTTCATGTAGTAGTAAATGTACTAGCAGCAGCAGTAGTAATAGTAGTATAAGTAGTAGTATAAGTAGAAGTAAATGTAGCAGTAGTAGTAGTAGTAGTAGTTGTATTAGTAGTAGTAGCAGTAGTAGTAGTAGTAGTAGTAGTAGTAGTAGTAGTAGTAGTAGTAGTAGTAGTAGTAGTAGTAGTAGTAGTAGTAGTAGTAGTAGTAGCAGTAGTAGTAGTAGTAGTAGTAGTACTAGTAGTAGTAGTAGTAGTAGTAGAAGTAGTAGTAGTAACAGTAGTACAAGTAGTAGTATTAATAGTAGTAGTAGTAGTATTTATAATAGTAGTAGTAGTAGTAGTAATAGTAGTAGTAGTAGTAGTAGTAGTAGTAGTAGTAGTAGTAGTAGTAGTAGTAGTAGTAGTAGTAGTAGTAGTAGTAGTAGTAGTAGTAGTAGTAGTAGTAGTAGTAGTAGTAGTAGTAGTAATAGTAGAAGTAATAGTAGTATTAATAGTATCAGCAATAGTAGGCGGTGTTGTTTTTGTAGCAGCAAAATTGTTGTAGCAGCAAAATCAGCATTAATAGTACATGTTCATAGTTACATCTTTTAAAAGCATGTATTCAGTACATATAAGGAAGTTGCTAACAACTGGTTGTGAAACACGTTACAATTTTGCAATTCATCAGTCCTCACGTGATTCTTACATGGTTTACTAATTCTATTCTTTCTTATAAACAATATTCATGAAGAAATAATTGTGCGTGTTCATGCCAACTTTTATTACACTGCAATATATTTGGACGTGTGATAAGTATTTTCAAAATAATTGCAATACTGAGTCGTTTTGTATTTACCTCTTGTGCCGTAAGGGTTTATTGCAATTTTAAATTTAACACAAAAAAAGTGTCTCGAGATTAATAAAATTTGAATTAAATTTATGGATTACTATACTTTTCGTTAGAGTTTTGAAACAAAAAGTGGATAAGTCGTTCATACATTTTTTAAGCTTCATGAATATTTTTTTTGGGGGGGTTGGGGTCGGGGTTTGTTTTTAAGAAATGTGCTTGCATTGTATTCTTGTGCGATCTTTAGTGCATGTCGGTTCTTCAAAATGTTTTACGGTGGCGGAACTTAATATGAGGTCATTCCCACAAGATATTCATTTAAACAACATGCTCTTCTTATTACTACATCCCACAGTTAAACAATGTAAGGGATTGTTCAAAGTCAAGTACTCAATTGTTAAACACAATGATCTGGTGTATAATAGACAATTAGTAAGTCGTCGAACTTAGGTTAATCTTCGCCAATTTATGAATTGCAATCAAAGAAATTAAAAAAATTAAGCCACTGACTATTTATTACAAACGTTCAACAAAAACTCCAACAAGATAGATACCGCAACTGGTTTTATTTTATATATTTTAAAAATCATGTTTATGTAAACGAGTCACAGTTTACACAATTAACACAAATAATTTGATCACTTTAACAAATCATGTTTTATGATCACAATGAAGAAATGGTGCTTTGTATCAAGGCGACGTCAAGGTTAGTGCACAAAGATATAAGCGACATTTGCCTATGATACATTTCATTTAGAATGTCCTTAATACAAAGGCGATACTAACACATTGAATTATTTACATTGCATATGCACGTATACTTGCAATTACACGTATGTCAATATCAAATTACAAGCATATATTTCAACTGTTTGAATTTACATCCACTTATTAAAACAGTCAAGTTGAATTGTATTTGCTTTCGTTGAAAATTCCTGTCCCTGTCATATACATACATATTGCAGTATTATGCATTCCTAATAATATTCAAAGCAAAATTGATGAACCAGAAACATGCTTATGCATTTACTATGTACACAACACATATAATAACATAACAAATTATTTCACTACAACAGTTTATAGCAATACACTTGCTTAAATTTTAATTTAGTTTAGTTGCTCTTCTAAAAGCAATAATTGCGACTAGATCGGAGTTTCATACTTCAGGACCTTTGGTGGTTGAGTCATCGGGATCTAATTTAAAAAAGAATATTCATCTCGATTTAAATACACCAAACATGTAATTAATATTAAACACACATTGTGTGTGATTTTTTTTGTTCAGGTTACTGATGACTGGTAAATATCAAACATTAAAGTTGTGTCCCCACACAAGTCAAAACAAACTTTTGATATATTATAATTATACCAATATATCGTTCGTGCATGCATACTAATTGTAATGAAACTCGAAACTATTCAGATGTTGCTTAATACACAATATAAAGACATGTCAGACATAATTTCAGGACCTGTTTTCTCTTTTTTTGATTTGTGTATCAGATGAAATCAATACACTGTTGCAGTTGAAACTGTGCACTCAACAGTTGCTCTATCAATTGAGAGGAAAGATTGCAGATACTGATAATATATTTTATGGAGGACCAATACTCAGACTAGAATACCCCTATGGAGAATCCAGACATTCATTAAACTAAGTTTTAAGTTAATGCATAACTTTCTGCATATGTTATACATGGCAGTTGTCGATTACTGTACTAATGTAAATGCATATGTCAATGCAGTTGGTCTTACGAACGCAAAACAATATAACTTGTTACACATATGCATACATGAATACATTAAGATCAGGTAGAAAGGAGAACTTTGCATTGTGTTCTATTTAGTTCGTGTAAACGGGTGAAATTAGATGTTTTCCTATTAATATTCTTATAAGATTGTCGTTTTTACGCATATTGTTTTTGAAAATTTAATGTGAGCAAAAATATGAATGATATTATCCGCTACGTGCTTACCTGTTCCAATTGGTAGTTTTCGCACCTAAAATACATTAAACACTTAAGTTATAATTCATACATGCAAATGTGTTCAAGATATATGGCACTATTTTCATTATTTTCTGCAAATATGTAATATACGCATACATCTGTGTGTGTCATACATTATTATGGCCTTTTGTGTTATCAGCGTTCATATTCATGCAATATAAGTATAATTTGAATTCAATCAAAAACGTATGTACATATTTGGTAATTGTTATACATCTATGTGTCTTCTTGTCAACTTCCGAATACAGTGGGTCCTCTTTGTTTAAGTCGTTGTCAATAGGTTCAGACTGCACCATGCATGCTTGTTGGCTCACTGGTGGGTAAAGTGGATATTTTGTGTTTTCAGTTGATTTAGGTGGATCTTTCGTATTAACCGTTGAATAGAGTGGGTCGTCGTCGTTGTTCACAATAATTGCATAATTTTACTTATCACCGTTCATACCGTAGTGAAGTGGAACATCTCTGTTCACACTGATGGAAGGTTGGTCGTTCTTGTTTACAGTTAAGTACAGTGGATCATCATCCTTTACAGTTGTGTACAATGGATCGCCAATGTTTAGTTTATAGTCAGGTTTCTCCTGTCTTACACTTGTGTACAGTGGATCAACATTTCTATGCTTATGATCAGGTTGTCTGTCCTTGCTCACTCTTGTGTAAGTAGGATCATCAATTATATCGCATGCATAGCTTGATTGATGATTGCACGCAGTTGAGTACAGTGGATCGTCCAAGATAGTGCCATCCAGACTGTGGGTTTCACTGTTTGTGGGAGAAATATATACTTAAGTGTTATAAAATGACGATTTGCTCATGCTCAATGTTTACTTTTGGCAATATTTGACATTAAAGAACAACACATTCAATCAATATTACGCATTAGAAAGTATAAAAGCAAAGCCGACACAAGTATTAACTCACTTGAAAGTAACGTAAACAACACTTCTACAAATTTAACACGTATGAATCCGTAAAATTGCTCATTATTATGCCATAGTAGTTGCTTTCATTTTTATTTACTTTGAATACAATATAAATAACTTACCCATAACCATTAAAAACGCAAGCACCTTTAAATGCAACGCATGCATACATATATCTATTGTAACTGAAATATTTGTTTAATTTAATATTTCTTAACAAAAGTTATTAACAAAACATGCAGACAACGGTGAAAATTTATATCCGTAAATACACCATGAATACATGATTGTGTTAATTGGTTGTTTTATCTTTATCGTATATAGTGTCAGCTTTAATCAGTAAAGTTGCATTACAAAGACAACTTCAGCAACAGTTACAAGTGTATCTGGTCGCTACAGGGCTTAGCGACCAAACACTTTTCTACTTGTCTTCTAACTTGAGAGTTATGTTGCACACGTTTGTTACTGAATACACGCCATGGGAGAATATTCTGATTGTTTGAGTTGCGATTTTTTACAAATATAATAAGACAATTATACTTTGAGAAGGTGTGTGCATAAAGTTGTTTAGATATAATATTCCAAATGTTCTGAGCAACATACCTACGATCGTTGCTCCATTGGTCATTAAGCGGCTATATAATGGGTTATCATTCTAAGGTTCTATGAATTGCTGTGCTCCATCAGGGTCGCTATTTGTTATTCAAAATTAATTTATATTTTTTAAATTTACTACTAAACATACGCCCATGAAAGAAGTGTAGTATTTTACACTTTTAATTAAAACAAGATCTAAACGTTTATACGTAATCTCTGCAAACGAAAATCAAATAAAACATTTAAGAATATATCACTGATTATACACTGTGTATTAACTATTTTAGTTTATATATTGTAACTAGCATAGCCTAATATCAATTGAAAACTTATTGTCAGATTATGGCATATACATAACCATGGTAGTTTTCTATCAGGTACTGCAATATTAAAATGCAGAATAAATTGACGATTAATGTGACAAAACGACATTTATACTTTGTAATTCAATGCATACAGTAAATGCATGATTTTGACATGTTTTTCACTTACTTGATAATGGTAATGGCCGCAATACTCTTAAATAAGACGTGCTATAAACGTTGCTACAATATTATTATGAATAGTATATCACGTGAAATTACAAAGTGAAACGTGTGCAAACATTACAATGCCATAAACATGGGTTACACGACCTGTATTATTGTTGGGATTCGGAATATCAAAAATTGCCAAGCATTCAGAATAGGTAGCATTGTGGAAGTCGGATGCACCATTGCTGTGATTAACATTATCCACAGAGCTGTGAAAACTAACTGTACAAACGGCTTCAACTTGAACTTTAAAAAATACAATTATATATTATTATTATACAACACATAAAACCATTAAACCATACATATCAGTTTTAAATATAAAGCGACTGTAAACGAGGCATAACACCTGAACCAACTGAGCCGACAAAAACATCAAAGCGCACATATTGACATATGCTTTTTTATGTTTTTATTTTTTTATTTTACCGTTACCTGTTCTGGTGTCAAAATGAAAGAAATACAAATAAAAATAACAATTACTCAAAAAATCCTTAAAATGCCTGTGCGACTTTTATTGCAAGGCTATTAAATAACAGCCGTGTTCATGTAAACTCAGATCACACTTACCCGTTTTACAATACAAACAGTCAGTTTCCTTCTACATACAAACACGATTATCCCAATGATCTACAATATAAAAGGTCCAGCTGTCGCCAGAACTGCATTGACAACTGCACATGAACGTTATTCACGACATTCCTGTTTATAACATCCAACAGGTTCCCAGATTACCAAATATAATAACCGATATATTTCTTCTATTAAAATAATTATCGATACACTTGTTTACAATTAACACTGTAAAGACAACAACATTGTGTAAGAGCAACAAAATAAATATATTAATAAACAAAGACTCACTATCATTATCAAATGATAAAATATCAACCCTTACCTTTGTTATCCAAAAGGTCACGTAACAAATTATCTACAGTCGTATAAGTAAAATAGAAAACTAATTAATTTGTTATCACCAATCATAACCCTAGAAACAACTCCAGTATTTTAACATGGACAATGTTACACTTGAACAACATTTTCACCCCGTCCCAAATTCAATAGATCGTAAGTGAAATATTTTGTATTAAGTCACTTAATATTGCTGAACAAAATGTGATTACACTTTGTGTTATTTTACTGTACTCATCGCTTGAATTAGTGGCAGATTTGTTTCGCATCATGTCATCTTTCATGAACGTTGTATCTGTGCTTACTCTCGCAGTAGAACTCTTTATTTTATCTATAATGCGACTCGTGACTGTAACAAATTTTGTGTTAATTTCATTTGTCGTACAGTTATTTGCACTTTGCGTGTATTTATTTGCATGTTTGCGTGTATTTATACGTAGGACATAAATGACACCGACTCGTCCTATGTACTTGCATACAGTGGGGTCGGCGATTGTGTTTCGCAAATAAGCGATTAATTACGATTGCGTTTTAAACCGTTTTAATCCGTTTAAGTCTGATTGGTACCGATTGTTAGCATTTGTTAGCGGTACTACCGTAGTGCGCATGCTTAGCGGTTAAAAGCGCTGAAAAGGCGTGGAAAACTGGTGGTAGTTTAAAATAGATTCATAACCCCACCCTCTTTCACCGCCTTTTATTAGCTAACCCCGCCTTTGAGCGTCTGCGCATGCGTAGCGACTAATCGCTAAAGATAGCGTTTGCGCTGAAAAGCGGCGAATTACGTAATTCAGCAGTTGAAAACGGACGAAAAACGCTGAAAACCGTTTTAAACGGGTGAAAACGGTTTAAAACGTATTTTAAGTGCGATTCTTAACCGATTAATCGCGGAACACAAACGCTGACCCTACTGTATGATTCATTTAGCTGCAGTAGTAAAAAACATCGTATAAACAGCATGCATATAATGGTCAAATTTCATATTTACCACACAGTACTGTTTCTCAGCATTGGGTTATGAACGGTCGAATACCAACCGCAAGCATGGTAGACTTTAAGAAAAACAATGTTTTGCGAAACGAATGTCATTACATGTTATCCAAGCGCCATTATATAAACTCTTTTGCCGAATCTGTCTGCTCTAATTGATGAAAAAGATACTAAACAATTGCAATGATACCTATTTAACGAAACCATGCTTCTTTGATATCTTAGAACGCATTGTTTATTACAAACGATATATCTATACATCTTATAATAAGGACACAATGTTGTATGGACGCTAATGTAAAAACGTCACACTACGTTGTAATCAGGCATGAGTACAGGCATGGAAATTAATGTGTATACTTCCATACTTAACAAATTATTTCCGTGTAAAAAGGCACCCATCCAAAAATATAATCTAACTTTTATCTAATTGTATACTTGTGAATACAATCGTAATTTGGTATAAAATAGATGGTATAACCCATGAATTTCAAAGCGAAGAAAATTAGTATCCAACGAATAAGATTGACTTTACAGTATTGTAATATTGTTGCGTATGTAAAAAAAATTAAATCCTTACACATTCTGAAAAAACATATTTTTTAGTTCACTACACATTAAATCAGCACACATTATGAAAAATTCATTCTTATTTTATCAAAATGTTGGTGCCCCTAGAGTGTAATTTTCCACAACTAAGAACACGATCGCAATCCCATTCCGTGTTTTCATGTTATTATTAAATGTGTATTCTGCAAACAATCAAAATACACTGAATACAAAAACAAAACAGATAAATGCCAATAGCAAGAGACGAATACACATACAACAAATACATAACCAGTATAATTTAGTATTGTGCGTTAGGTTTGACCTGGTACCTAATGAAAATCAACTTCGATTCCGTAACAAATATAGAATTAGATTGTTAATATCAATATAAAGAGATGCGTGTCTATCATGTGTTATTCATAGACACATGTGATGAATGCATTTGTAGCCTAATGGTAGGGTGGAAAGTTACAAATCCGTTGGATGACGGCTCGAATCGTGTATATATATGTTGTTAACTCTTTGTCCAGTACATAGCTAAATGTACGTTATGCATGCATTTTTCTGTTTAGAAACGTTATTATGTTAAATTAATTGATTTGTAACAAGCTTTAACCACGTTTAGCTTATGAGCATTAAATAAGATATATTCGAGTTGCACTAAACAACCCAGACGCTTTTACATAAAGTATTTGGTCGATTTCATGTCAAAGAATTTCAAGGAACAAAAGTAATGCAATGCTATTCAGCAAACATTTGGCGCTACCAGCGGCTGCAGAACAATTATTCTCATAATTCTACAAGAACCAAGGGTAAACGGAAAGCTCAAGGCTAGTGTAAAGCCGGTAAACGTTTGAACAAGATCATAATGTACAAACTTATTGCGATGGTATTTACAGAGACAGCCAGGGAAGAGTCATGACTGATTTGCTCAATGTCTTATTATGCAATATAAAGAATAAAAATGCACAGAAATACAAAAACGAACACAAACACAAAAGTAAATAAAAACACACGGATCAAACTCGGCACGGAAGCAACGTTGCTTAAGGTAGATAGGTCCAAATGACTTCGAAAATACTCGCGAAATATCGGCTAACTTTGGCCCATTCGCCACTAACCGTAATTCTAATCGAACTAATCCGAATTAGAAATCATTTTCGCGAAATAAACGGTACTTTTCGAATGTTGAGTTATTTTCAATTATATGTGTGAAATAAATGCTTATTTGTGTTGTTGTTTGAACAAAAACAACGTACTCTGGCATGGGGATTATCTTCACATGACGTCATTGTTGGGGGAATTTTTGTTTATATTCAATCATGACATTTTCGCGATATGTCTGGTGTATTTCATTATACTAAAGTTAAAATAGTTATAAATAAACGTCCAACTAGTATTAGTATTATTGAACATAATTATTCGTATATAAAAACATCTGCATGAAGGAGAAGCGTGCTCCTTGCTGTTAAATAACATTCATTCACACAAAAAATTTGAAAAATAGTCAGTCGAGATGGGTGGAGAGCGGAACGTAGGGTGATCGAGTTTGGTGTTCTGTTGGATAATTTAAAATACTGTTCATTGTGTAAACTTGGACCTGTTCCACTGAGGAATTTTTACGAGATCTACCGCTGTAAAAAACATCTGAAACATATGTATCGGCGAAATGATGAGAATGGTGTAAGAGACAACATTTTATCCAAAAACAGTGACATTTTACCAATAGTCACAAGTTCCAAGAAGAGTTTTGATGAAGTTATCACAAAGATTTGCCAGGTTTTTTTTAAAACTCTTGTTAACCCAATGTAATGAAAATGTCAATTTAATTTTTTTTAACACACACTTATAAAAATATTTATTATTTTTCTTAATTTGTTAACCAACGATATGTGAACCTCAGCTAGTTACATTTGTATTTAAAATGTTTACACAAAACACTATTTCTTTAACATTAATGCAAAACTGATTCACTTAATATCGATACTGCTATTAGAATATAACTAGAAGAGAAAAAAAAACATAGAAGGAAAATATTTGCTTTTTTGCTTGTCTTATTTTTCATAATTTACTCTTTTTATTTGGATTACATAGGGGTGCTTCACTCCAAATGTTATACCTTGAAATTTGTATGGTGAACCTTGTTAATTTATACCTTTTTCCTCTCAGATATATTATGTTTTGGTATTACTGATTTTGACATACTATGCAATAAAAGTAAAAATAAAATACAAAAATTGGTGTTTGGAGTATTTTTACTGTAATTACATCTGTTGTTTGTTACCATATGCTTAGCCGAATTTAAGTATTGTTGGTCAACTTGAGTACTACTGTTTGTTATACTGGTTCATAAGATTCATCTTTAACGTCTAAATTAAAGCTACTAAGGAATAAATAAAATACATTTGACAATATGTCAGTCATTTTAAAAAAAAGTGTACCCCATCAAAATTTTAGGTTGAAGTAAAACCATGGGGGTTATAACAAAAATCGCATTTTTGTCAAAACGTGTGGTTAGATTTTGTTTATATTTCACAGTTTAGTCTCATAATAGTTTTAATGATCAAAGATAATAAGAAAGTCAAGGTCTGAAAAAAGTCCCATTAGGGGCTTTCTACCTTAAATACAATATAGGAATACTGAAATTCCAGATACATCATCAGAAGAAAACCCTTATTACCATCCACTGGTTCTTTTATTTGAGGCAAGTGACCGATTGCCTATACAATACAAGACAGTACATGCAACGCAACACAAAACGTGAAAATGATTAAAACTGGGGTCACCGCCATGAAACGTTCAATGCACAGCATTGGGGGTTTAAACCGGTTCAAAGGCATACCGAACCTAACACTTAGCCCAGAATTAATCAGAAAACACGCACGCGTGAATAAACTTTAACCTGATAGCATTGTAATTCAAATTAAAGAGAAATGAAAGAGAATATTAATTAAATTGAATGACAATTTAATTATTCAATGGTTTAATGCTCACCAGAGCAACATACTTGCAACTTTCTAAGGGACGATGAAATGAAGTAAATACAATTATCAGCTAAATCAATTCTTGTTGACAATATTTGAAGACCTAGCATTTATATAGTAAAACTCACAGAACATCGCCGTACATCTCAAGTATTACAAAAATAAACAAAAAACAAGTTTAGTGTTTCCTTGAAAGGTAGCATCGAATCGTGAAATTTATAGCAAAATTACCAACAATACACAAGTTTGTCATCTCACATATTCACCTCATGAACAAAGACAATTTTGTCGGGAGTTGTACAACATAGATTTGCCAACTGCCATATGGTCACCTATGGTCGCTTATATGTTGTTTTAGATGTAACACGTAAGTAAGCAGATGTTTCCCATGCATAAACACCGTAAAAATTAAGCAAGACTAAAAGGGATGATACGACTAAACAAACACATACATAAAAAAGAGCATGCATGTCACCGGTTTTCTACGTACAAAGCATACATATTTAAACTTGCCATCTCTCTTATGTAACTCTAAAGAACAACGATATTAATGGCATACTTTTAACATAATACCACGGTTAAATAAAAAAAAAAACAGGTAATAGTACACACTTTAATGAATATAAACATGTTATGGGAAAAGAAAACACATCAAAAAGAAGTATACAACATTACTAGAACGATTTTGTTATGAAAAAACAATTCCAATCGGGGTTTATATTTGTCATATATGTTTTATAAAACACCTGGAGAAACAATTTCAAATGAAAGTGAAAATGTATGAAGGCTTAGAATAAAACAACTTAAATGAGCTAAGAAGAAGCGACAAGATGAGTTGTATACGTTCGAAAAGTTACGTTTGTCGTGAACAATGAATATTTAAAATGAGCCATAGAAGGTATTTGAATTGCACAAAACGTCAAGTAAATAAGGACACCAATGGGAATAAATATTTTATTCTTTCTGTTAACGTACACATACACACGATATTAACAGTGTTGTCAACCGGAACACATGTTTACCAGATATGTATTAAGTTTACATATGTGCTGACGAATATATTGCGATTTTAGTGACCTGGCACTCATTAATTCCCGGTAGCGCTCGACTGTTCTATTTATATCGATTGTATATATATGTCTAGGGTCTTACGCACGGATTTCGTAGTCATATGATATAAGAACCTTTCAACAAGCGTCAGTAAGAATATCGCGGTGGATTGTGTTTCAGACTTTGAATCACAATGACTGGTTCGAATCCTGCCAAAAGTTGTCTTTATATTTGTATAATATTATTTTACTTTAACACCTCTTATTATCATAACTTGTTTTTCTTTATTTTGTGTTTTTTCTTTTTTACATTTGTCAATTAGTTTATTAGTTTATTCATTGTATCTTCATACAAATGCAATAACAAGATCTGTTTCGCTCGCGGTATCGGTGCAGCTACATTCTGTGTCAGAATCGAGTTTGATGATGAGACTCCGTATCATGACGTCAGCAAAAAATATTGAGTAATCAATTTCTGTAAAAATTAAAAGTGCCTGTTCCAAGGTGATTCGAACCCAAAACATCACGCATAAAACTTGTGATTACTTATCGACTGCAATGAAGTAAGGAGTTAATCAATACATACCCGTGTCTGAGCCTGCTATTTGGGTTAGTAGCTGTAACCACATTTGCGAAAATAAATGGATTATTCATGATTGCCAGGTCTATACAATCGCATAATACATGCTTAGTTAGTTAGTATCGCGTTAAATGTTTTAATCCTGTTAAAAAGGAAACGTAGCGATATCACGAAAACCAAATTTTTCTAACGAAATACATAACAAAAAAAGGTAAAAGGTAACATTTCCTTAAGACCCCCTAATGTTCGGTCCATGTTTATGGGTATATACTTTGCGCTGTCTAATACTAAATATGTATCACAATAAAGATAAAGAAGACCAATAAAATCACATATTACATTGTGTTCCTTTGGCTCTACTTCGGGCAGAACAATCATATGAATCAGAAAGAATGGTCACGTTTGTACTTGAAATGTAAAAGAGCACACTCAATGTGTAATCAATAACAATTGTACAAATTCCATGCTCAGTCAGTAATAGAGCGACACCCGACACCAACGTTTCGAAGTTTAAACTGTGGTTGCTCTTAATTATAAGTTTTTATGACAAAATGAACCATTAAAGTCACCAGCGCGTTTATAAGACGCCGTATATAACCATGCACGCACATGTATTACATATGTTTCCGCTGAGTCAGAGACTCGATGCCAAAGTCGCAAGGCAATAATTGTTCAATGAAACTCCCGGCAATTGTTCCTTGAATATGCCTTGTGGTTAGAACTGTATACTAGCTAGCACCTGGTGTATTTTACGGGTTCATGGCACAAATAAGTCAAGATGTTGAAAGTTTAGTGATATCTTTAGAAACAATCGTCTTAATTCATATTATATTGACATTTTTCTCAAATCCATCCAAATTGTCACACCAAACATGCAAAAGCTCTGCTACGTTAACAAGTGCGGTTTAATTGCACACATTTGCCATCATAATTATTTGAAGGACGTTGAAAATGTGATGTTATACTACAATAACGTGCTAACTTTAAAGGAACTTGTTCACAGATTTTCTTATTATTGAAATACATATCCATTTAATGTCTTAACTGTAAAAACTAAGGCATCTGGACTGACAAAAGGCAAATATTATCTAAAGAAAACCAATAATTAAAATGTCAGGAGTTTTTTTGTGCGTGTTTATATATAATGTATGTTTTATGACATTATATAATGTATGTTTATATGGATATATGACAAACGTTTTCGTCAATTTTCCAACCTGGAAACTGGTCCCTTAAAAACATTATTTGCGTCAAGGAAATACTATATAAGTATATGGCAACAATTATAGTTTTCCTAAAAAGGAGACAATGTAAATAAAATAAGACACTAAACACAATTTTATAAAATGCATGTGCATCGAGCACTGTAAATGTAAATACTCAAGAATTATATTTATAACGACAAAACTACAGCATGAATAATTTTGAATAGATAACAAACTACGACTGACTGTTGCAAAGAGACTATAGCTAGGGAAAAGTGGTATTCAGTTGTTTTAATGCTGTTATGTTGAAATGAGCAATACAAAAGCATGCATATAATAAACAAAGTATTATAATGTACAACATTATTTAAATGTTGATAAAAATACAATAATAAATAAGCACAAATAATTGAAAAAGGTGGGTATTAAATGAGTCGTACGAACAATCGACGGCGCTCTAACCAACTGCGCTATTCTGACGTAAAACTATATGTGCGTACTATGGTGATATAAGATACCAAGAAGTCTGATGTCAAAATGTAAACTAGAAACGGGACAAACAAACACAACATAAATAATATAATTATGTTTTTATCAGAATTCTGAGACTATTTTTTCAATTGCAAGTTTATTTATTCAACCTTTATTATATGCAAATATTAATATTCAAATTTTCGATTTAAATTTTACACTTTTCGTAGACAGAAACAATTTAATTGAGAGACTCAGAATCGAAGTGTAACGGCAATAATTGTTCCATTGTTTGTTATGGTAAGACTGCTGACTTGTATTATATAAATATGTTTCGAATTATCGTTGTTTATCGGCAAATAAACAACGATTAGGAGTTATGATGCGTTGGATTTAAACAACTAGGACCTTAGCCCGAGTGGTAAATAGCCACGCATCAGAACGACAAAGAGTTGTTTGTTGGCCGATAAACTACGATTATACGAACATTAGTTCCATTCTAACATGAAAGGACATATCTATTTTGCACTGATAAATAGGATAATAAATACCATCATTTGCTCATTCACCCATAGCATTTCCATGTACATCCCTTTCATAACTGTGTTCGCTAATAACATACAACAAAACTAACGCCACCACAAACCGCCCATCCTTCGCCGTGGTAATACAACATATCGTTCATACAATAGACTACAACATGTATACCTTTAAACCAAACATAAAATGCCGTTTGCACTTAATATTTAGGCCCAATGCAATTTGACATGATATTACATTTACAAATCTAGAAACATATTAATAAATAAAAACACACAAGTAAAGTTGTAAAGTACGATCAAGAAAAAACAAACTGAAAATGCACGGCATGGGGATAAAATCAAGACACAACATACACAAATAACAAAACTGCGTATGCGTTAGAGAAATACGAAAACATAAACCATATGAACATACATTTTTGTATTCTGCTCAACGAAACACAGTTTTTTATAAGTCTAGCCCGTGTTTGATATGTTTATCTGGCCAAACAAGAGATCCTGTAAAATATATGACATATTTGTATTCTAGTAGTAGCAATAGTTCTGTATGTAGTTGTGGTAGTGGGAGGCAATAGTAGACACCGTACTAGCAACAGAAGTAGACAAAATAGTAGAAGTCTTAGAAGTAAAATCAGGAGTTGTACATACATTATTATTACTATTATTATAAGTATTGGTAGTAGATGCAGTACCAGTGGTGGTGGTGGTTGAAGTAGAAGCAGTGAAAGCTTCAGTACCAGTAATGCTAGGGATAGAGTAGTTGTTGTAGCAGAGTAACGGATTCAGTATGAACTTGGTTACGGAAAAAAAAGGTTTCATTAGAAGGTGTAGCAGCAGCAACCTAGAAACTACTATTATATTGGCAGCAGTTTAGTTTTGGTGATAATCGATTACACAAAAAATGAAACACACATTTCGTAAAACTTGAATAAGGAGTCAACGTTGGTTTGCACATAACTTTGTTCAACTTAAAAACTTAGCAACTTCACACCAGCGCGCTGTACTGCGATTTATCTTCTCGTTTGGTTCGATCTAGATCCTCGTAACGTCCACATTCCACGTCCGTTCTATAACAAAACGGGAAATACAGTTATTTACGCATCCAAAACACCATTTGTTGAAACGTTATGAATTTATGTTTGAAATGAAAAACAAAAATGCAAGTATATTTCTATTGAGAATTTCCTTCATGTTACTTTGAGGAGATACATGTCAATAATCACTAACTTTTTATCCGTGGTGTGTGTTAAAACATATCCATGTACATATATATTGACTTATAAATACAAAAGATATTAAGCATATTTTGAAAAAGTCAAGGTGGTAATAACATTGTTAAAATATTTCAGAATAACCTTTCACAAGGTACATGGATACTGATTTCTGAATCTCTCTCTGTTCCTGAAAGTATATATTAATGCGAACAGATTCATAGTGTCAGGACATTTAAATAAACCATACAGAAACATAATAGTGAGCCAATATATTTTTATTTTAATGTTATAATTAGTTTCATTGTAATTATAAATATATGTGTTGTTGTTGTGTTATTGTTGTTCTAAAGATTTGTATGCTCCGTGTGTTTTTTTTTGCTGCACTTATACAATAATAGTTTCATAACGGCATGTTACACAAGCACGTCGTGCTGCTACCTTACCGTCAGACATATTAACCTCTGCTAAGGCAATAAATGAAATCGGTTCGCCTGCGCCTCTGTTAGTGACGTAATTCCTGGGTGTTGTTAATATATAGTCATTCATCCCGCTTAACATCTGGGGAATATTAAACAGTTCCACTGATGGGGTTTTGGTTATATTTCCCTAGTGGTCCATAGCTGCTTGTGTATCTATATTCGGATATTCACCCGTTTCCATGTGTGGAGTGAGGGTTATATTGGCATAGTTGCCCATAGCCGGAAGTGTATTTATATAGGAAATATTATCCATTTCCATTGATGTGGTTAGAGTTAAATTCCCGTAGTTGTTGTCCATAGCTGTTATTGTATTTATGTTGGAAATATTACCCATTTCCGTTGATGACGTTAGGGTAATGTTGTCGTAGTGATCTATTTCAGTCACGGTATTTGCTTGGTTATTACCCGTTCTGTTCAGAGTGTTAGGGAAAGCAGACCCGTCAGCGAAAAACTCACTTGGTATATCCGCGATTTCATGATACTGTACATGTATGTTCTCTTCTCGGGTCATCTCTAAGTTGCCCTCCATCATCGTCGTAGATTGGAGATCTGTAATAATAGTATTGACTTCAGGATTGTGTTGATTGGCTACGGAAATATTGATAACCTTTTGATATTAATAGACAACAATTCATTTTAAATTCACAAGATTCTTCCAGTGATATAAACTTTAGCTCAGGCACACATATTTTGTTTGATTTGCCTTATTGACTGGCGTATCCATGCGGAGTAACACGGAGTAGTGGTTTTTAACCAACTTAAATTGCATTCAATCCGAGTGTTTTTGCTCGGATTGTTGATACCCGGTAATCACTCGATCTTCTAAACACTGCGTAGCGCGACATATGATGGGTACGCTATATAATTCGTAAGTTAGAAACTGATTGCAAGCTTAATATACATTCGAATATGAAAAGTTATTAAAGCGTAACATGTACCTACCTCTTAATCGCGTTTTGATTTCCAATACGCGCAGATGGAGATATTTGTAGCAATAACAACTGCTATACCCGCAACAGCCATGACGATTATGAAGTCTCTCTTTGAAAGTGCTGAAAATAACATAACACTCATTTCACGAGTGATGATAGAAATGTATATGCTCAAGAGTGACGCAGCCACTGGTGAAAATATTTTTTTCTATGATCACAAGCGAATAAAAAAAATCGATATTCTACCGAAACCAACACATTTACTTTGTATTGTATGCTTTTGTTTACGTGCTATCTGAATCTGATTAATTTGAGAATATTGCGAGAATCATAACTTCATAAAGTAAAATTAATGACGTAATTTCCCATTTTTCGAGTCCGACATCGTTAACGGTCCGTGTAATTTACTGTATTAAATCGGAAACTTGTGTGAAATAGTGAACATTATCAAAGTGGTAATGTTCACTTTTAAAAACTATGAAGTACCAATTGTATTTCACTGATATTTCCTATAAACCACTGGAAAGCATAAAATAAAAGTAGATATTGAAAGGTGTAAATGAATGTATTATCTTCACAAACTAAATATTGTAGACAATAAAACACCATGTACCGGTTGTATAAAACGATACTTATAATACGACTTAAACAATATTGTTTGTTTTCACACTGACCAGAATTAAGTAAACTGGATTTTTATTCAACACAATGCAGCATTGTTCAGTTTATGACAAGTTAGTTCGTGACATGCCATATTTAAAATAAAAGTACGGTTAGGTTATAATAATGAAACACATTGTTTTTAAATATTGACATGCGCATTACTAGTTAATGTACATGAGTATTTAGCAGATATTAGGTAAAATAAAAAAGGCTAGTTTTAATCAGCCATATTATTTTTGAGAAGTTTAGACATAAACAAAAACATTTTATTTATGTTAGAGAATTGTACTCTATTTTTAATACATGCATTATAGACGATTTAGGTTTTTGCAGTCGTATGTTACTTGGCGTTTCATGAAGTGATGCAAGAACCTGTTCTTTAGGAATTCCTCTATTGTGATGCAGTCTATGTGGACAAAAGATAGACGGCAATCTGATTAAAGTAATGCTTCACGCATGTATAGCCTGAACTTTGTGGTGTTGTTCTAAGTAAACAATCTACATGTACAACCTTAGGATGTATGTATTTTATTAAAGTTTGTTACAGATTGACGATGTTCCCTGGATGTCAGCATTTCAAAACGATTGATATCAGATTGGCGCGTTATTATTTTTTTGTTAACTTACTGCTGATATATAAGTTGTTAGACTCTTCGCTATCCACTGACTTTAAGTTGTTGGCATTCGTTTTTGTGGAAGAATTTGCTGTTTCAGTTATGGTGTAGATCTCTGTGAAACATACATTGTTCATATGTTAGATCGTAATATATCGTGATATAGCAATTATATACGTATATAAATGTGCATGCCTTGTATATGATAAGAAACAAATTTACCCAAATACATGAGTATGAGTTTCGAATTTCAATTTCATTTTCACTTCGAGCGTTCAAAAAACAAAGTTTGCCAGTATCCTATCAATATGTAAACTGGTTAAAAAAACAATTAAATATACATACAACTTAGCGTCATTTAGTAATACATTTATTGTAACAGACAATAAGCATTTAAACATTAAAAATAAACAAATGTACAATTGCAAGAGATAAACACAATACATCTATGCATCAATGCAGTCCAGCGCAACAGAACATATTGTTTGTACTAACGGTTACAATATTGTATTAAAACACTTTTGAAAGTTAAAATAAATGTTCATGTCTTACCTACATCCCCTGTGACCACAGTAACGACCTCTCTAAATGTTACTGTGCCATTGTTCAAACTTGTACTAAAGGTGCTTCCTGATTCGGTGGTTGGTCCTTCATCTGATGTCGTTGTACATTCACTGGTTTCTAAAACACATAGCTAATACATAAGAAAGATTGTCCAATTTAAGCAGTTTGATAAACACTATCTAGCTTAATTTACTGAACTAAAAACTAGAGGTACTCACTCGCAATATGAATTTAATATATGATCAGGAATGCCACGTTGAAACCCTATACATATCAAGCTTACCTTGACTTGGTAAAGTAACACGTAAACTGGAATCAGTATATCCGTTTGGGAATTTTGAACACAGACATTGGTCTCCAGTATTAGCAATCCTATCACCGGATATGTTGCACATGACTCCAGTTCCATTTACACACTCACACTGCGCTAAATTATTAGTTTGTATGTAGGTTACATTGCATTCTGTTTCGTCGTATACGACAGTCGCCATATTATGATTACCGTGTTCACCTGGCCGAGTTCTGTAAAAATTCCAAATTCCGTAGCTACCATTACCACCACTACAGGAAACTTCCAATGTCGAAGCACAAAACACTCTAATGTTAATAAATGGTTTTGTAGATACTAAAAAGTATAAACATATATACACATTTCATTTCAATATTTAAATCCAATGCATGCCGTTAGACTTTTCTAAATACTAATTTTAATAGTATTTTAGTAATAATAATAATAATAATAATAATAATAATAATAATACTAATACTACTACTACTACTACTAATAATAATAATAATAATAATACTAATAATAAAAACAACAACTTTTTTTTATTTTTTCAGTTGTATTATTATTTCTAAAATAATAATACTTATAATAAGCCACCACTATCATCAGCATCATCATCATCATCATTATCATCATAATCATCATTATTTAAAATCGTCCTATAATAACGCTTACTGTGTTTTGACTGGTATCTATATGTGCGCTTCTTTTTCAGGAATATTATTCTGAATGCACAATACTATCATAAGTGTCGGCTTTTTAATCGTTTTGATCAAACATTCTTAGAACAACGCCGGTATTTTGCACTACGTAGACAGTGATAACGATCTGAATTGCAAATAAGTAATATGTTACTTGTTAAAATAGTGTGTTTTTTTAATACCAGCTAAACCCCGACGGTTTATACACAATCTCGTGCACCGGATAATAAAGGATACAATAATTTAATAACGAATTAATTTGAAGGAACAACATCAGAAGTACTTATTTGTAGAAGTAGTTTCAGCAGTTGTTTAAGTAGTAGTTTGTAGTAAAAATACTATTTGTGGTAGAAGTACCAGTATAGTGGTAATAAAGACATCGTCAATGGTATTTTTTTTACTTTTTTTCAATATTCCGAAATACTTTAAAATGAGTTTTTAGTAGCCATGACAATCCAATCAAATAGTGTTTATTGCTTTGATTTTATTGCAAATGCTAACTAAGTATACATGTAATTGTGTAAACATAACTTTTGGAACGTTGGTACACTACGTACAAGTGAAAACAACATTGGGGAAACATGTGTTGTGGAGTTCTCATATATAAATTTGTATTTAATTTAAAACAATTGCAAGATAATGTTCTAACCCAAAGAACGTACAATAAATAAATCGAGTTCTTAGAGCACGATCGCCTCTTTTGTAGATTAACGTTTAAATATTAGTAACAAAACAGTGCAAACCAGTGTGTATGACAAACGTTATTATTTTTATTTTGCTATTGTTACTTTCCCTTTCTTAGATAGTAGTATACGTCCTTCGTATGGTATTTATATTTCCCAATTAGTTCAGTATGCGAAAACCTGTTCAGGAGTTAATGATTTTAACGAAAGTAACCTTTTTCTTACGAAATAAATTATTAAAACAAGTTTGATTGTTTGTTTTATTTTATGCACTACGCAACAAATTAACGTTTTTTTTCTATACTTTAGTTTGGTTTCTAGATAAAATGTTAGATTCCTTATAATGGTTATTGGTTAATATAATTACTAAACATCATGTTATAGTGAACCTATAAAACGGTTACAAAAGTGTAAATATGCAAAATTGGATGCTTAATTGTCATGTATACATTGATAAAGTCTTATCTATTAACGGGGTATAATTGGTATATACGCAGAGACACCTGCCTGTTAAATTTTGATAGATAATTTAGTTCAAACTTAAATAATTTTGCTATTGAGTTTTACACATAATGGATAAAATGACAACACGTTTCAGATCTTTTTATCACATCCTTTTAAGCGAAATAAAAACCGAATAATTTTACTAAAAAATATTACTAAATGCTTTACGTTTTGTATTGACGTGACGTCATTTCATGTTGACGACGTCAATTCATCAAAATAACGTCATGCTTCACTGTTTAGTCGAATAATCTGTAGCTAATTAAAACGCTCAAAACGTTATTTTACACATGTGTAATATTCATAATGGCTGTATTACAAAAAAAACAATGTGTAGCATGTTATAGAAGGGTTTCTCTCCTGGTGATGTCTCTGGAGTTTCATTATTCTTATAACTGATGAATACGTGCATCTGGAGATTGCATACTTTAACAGCATATTTATGTTGCTTTTTACAATGTATCATATGTTGTTGATTTCGTATGATTTTAGCTGTATGTTTGGAGGTTTTTCTTAGCCAATCAAAATTTCTGTGAGTTACTGTAGTCAGTTCTCAGAGAAATAGACTCATTTTTAGGACTGAAAACATTGAGCTGTATTAGTCTGATTTAGTCCCTTCTTGATTATTATTCAAAAGGTAACGCCTCCAGAAAAAAAGATGGGTATGCTCAGTAAATACAAATTAATTAAAATGAATGAATGAATGAATGAATGAATTAATTAATTAATTGTTTTAATTCATCACCAGTACATTATGTCATTATTTTCCAAACTATTTTTTTATTAATTACACATTTCCTTTCAGTTAACATTTATTTGGCAATTAACACTAAATTAAGGAAACGTGATTAAATGTAATAATTTTTAATTACTTTTTTTCTTTTTATTATTTTTTTTTATTAACTGGAATGCCCCACTCTCCATAAATTTTGCTAATTGAAATACGTTTAATTTGGATACATTGTTTTGGTTCCGTTTGGACCAATTTCCAGGTTTCATTTTTGAGACAGTCTGCTAACTTTATTTTACACTAGAGGCTGTTTTCATTAAGAACAACATAAGGTATTTAATTGCTTACCTATCTTTGTTGTCATGACCACTTTGCTGTACATAAGAATATTGTTGATGTATGAAGCACATTTCCACTGGTCTTCCTCTTTTGAACTTTTAAGATCAGTAATGTTGCAAAACACGTGGTTTCTGCCGTAATATACACATTTAACTGTTTCTGCTGGTAAATATGTTGTTACATAACACTCATCTGAAATGCTTACAACTGTTACTATTGCTTTAAAATGTTTGCCATTCAGTTTGTATATCTTTGTGAACTCCGTTGAAGTACTATTGAATATACAGGAAATGTTTATTGTTGATTCAGCTAAAACATGAACTTCAATATGTGGAATCTGTAAACCTGAAAATAAAGATTAAGGGTGTTATTGTTTTTTTTTTGGACAACACTATATTTTAGAATAAATATTGTAAAATCAGTTTGTACAGTTATTATTTCGGGTGTCTAACTTTCGCGCATAATTCATGTGTACGTCTTGCATGTGCTATTTAACTTCACATTCTTCCCAATAAATATCATATTACGTTACATTGTCTTATTCGTAACTAGCGCTCTGTGAAAAATGACCACCAACTGACAGCTAAACAATGCTCATACTTGTACATTAACTCTATTGATAAATTACCAACATGAATTAATGTGAAACGCATCCAGCATTCAATCGATGTGTTAACTGTACATCGTATTAACACGATTTCTAGCTGTAACAACAAGTAAACCATCTGTCTTGTGTCGGCCGATCACATGTTCGTCTTTAACTGTCACGTATTAATCCAGTGCAATTCAGAAAACACTGATTTTTTTTTAAACGTAGCACGATGTGCATATTCCAAATTAGTTATGTTTAAATTGTTAACAATATAAGAAAATCACAGGTATGAAAATCGTTCATGCATTTGAAAGTTCAAACAATCCAGTGATCAATTGCAAAGTGTAAAAACGAAGAAAAAACGAATGCTTATAAGCAGCATTACTAAATATTAAAAGCATTGTGTAAACGAAAAAAGTGTTTTATAATGCACTTTAAATGATATTATAGGATAGAAATGCGCTTTGATAAGACACATAAAGAATAAATAATATAATATATTTTGAAATATTTGATAAAAACAAATCAGCTAACATAATAAATAAAAGTATTGAACTCACGACTTACGAGTCAAACGAAGAAATGACAGTCGACCGCGCTTTTACCAACTGCGCTATTCGGCTTTATATGTATTCATTATGACGTTAAATTTTAAACATAAACATTGCCAAATAAACAAGACCCAAATTAAAGCTACATTTTTATCTCAGAACGCGAAAACTCTATTCCCATTATAAATACCGTATTTTAACTGTTATTATATGCTAGTTTCAATAGATTAATCTGATATTTTTTGATTATGCTTTTGATGCCCTTTTCGTTGACATAGTCCTTTTATAAATTTAAAGAAGAATAATATATTAACTTGATATAGTGTAATTGTATAAATCGACAGATTTTTTCCCACTGGATTTTTTTTTAAAGAGAACGTTTTCTCTAACCATAATTTATAAACGTGAATTAGTGTGAACAGATTTACCACCCTTGAAATGGGCCTTTATGCATATTTTAAAATAACAATAACATGATTTCCCATGGGATTTTTCAGTACACAAATGCGTGAACATAAGCCAAAAACAATTGCAATCCAATGAAAAAAATACAAAACCATGGGGCAAATAAGAAAGGAAGCTAGTTTTGGATATACGAAGTAACTGCATTTTAATAGCAAAACAACGAATAGATGATCAAAATTGTAAAGTAAACGCAATATCAAATTATAATATTTCACATGAAAAGGTTACAGAACCATATTTTTTTTTCAATAAATTAAATTCATGGACCACGAATTAAGCGAAAATAAGGCCACCGCGAAATTAAATGATTTTACATAACTGTTACTTCAGATACTGAATACATGTATGCCTGTTAATTGTACATCTGAAATAACTTGTTATGCTCGATTGTTTTAGTAGAATATATAAATAGAGGTCCAGTGTTAATCAATGTCGTGTCTATAGTCTGGGTAAGAGGTAGTGTACCTATTTTGTATGCATCCGCGTTTCGTTAACGGGACTTTATTTCCCCATCAATGGTATGGCTACATTCAGGTAATCTATGCTCTGTATTGCTTCTAATATTAACAACTAGCTCACCAGAAGTTAACATTGCTAAACTTAAATTGCAATACTGTACATGACATATATTTGTTTTTGTTTAACATGGTAATCATTACTTCTACCATATACAAGTATACTGACCAGATAACATGTATTCATGCCAATGCTGTGTATAGGAGACTATGGCAATAAATCACTTATCCTATAATCAATACAAACAAAACTGTAACTATTTTCCAATTCAATATCTACTGATAATTATTCTATAGGTCTATTTTAGTTTTCTTCTGAGCTGCTCTGATACTGAATTCAACGGTATGCTGCAAATAATTGTCACATTGACCGCACATGCTTTTGAGAAAAATTTCTATCCAAACAATCAATAGCCAATCTACAGACATTAGGTTTAGGCAATACTATTAAGGTATTGAGAGATCGTAAAGGCACGAATACTTGACATGAATTTAACCTACGTAAACATTATCAAGTAATATCATTTTGAAAGACGTTTGAGCAAACATGATACCATTTATTTAATAAATGCATCGTGAACAAGTACGCTCTGCATTTATGTGTGTTGCCGTTCAGTACATGCATATTTAGATAAATATGAATATATGTATTGCAAACAATATTTATGCATACATAACACAATGCTCAGCAATAAAATATCTTTATAAAATATGCACAAGATATACAGGTTCTTCATGGCGTGGTCCGTATCACAATTGTCAATTGTCACAACATGTTTATATACAGCTATGGTTGTGATAGTTATTGATTACTCTTTTCATATATGTATATTCCCGGTTACATTATCTGGAAATCAAACTAATGTCAAGGTGTTTTTCTTACTTTATGCAATACGAACACTGAGGATAATGAAAACTGATTATATACGCACAAATATGC